>JAURVB010014565.1:0-145166 GCA_033002965.1 Piper betle | reverse complement strand
CATTCAGTAAACTCCTTGTTACCATGTTCATTGTGAGTTTTCCATCCGGAGCAACCTTGCTCAAAGATATCACCAATGTTTCCCAACCCTCTAGCAAAGTGTTGAGGAGCAGGATAGCTTGCATTCCTCATCTAGAGTCATCTTCATCTTGGCAAGTTGAGTAATAATACTCTTCATCTCATTGAGATGCTCACTTATGTCAGTTCCATCTTTATACCTCAAATTCACCAATTTCCCTATCAAAAGGGTCTTATTGCCAGCAGTATTCCTCTCATAAACTTCTTGGAGTTTATCCCATATTGCTTTTGAGGACGTCAATTCAGAAACATGATGATACACAACTTCATCTACCCATTGTCTCAAACAGGCCATAGCCTTCCTATCCAACTTATTCCAGTCTTTTTCAGTCACCTCTGCCGGTTTTCGACCAGTGATAGGTTCATATAAATCCTTGGAATATAAATGATCAATCAATTTTCCTTTCTAATAATGCCAGTTACTAGGCCCCTTAAGAGATATCATCTTAACATACTTTTCATTAACCATCTTGTTGAAATATAAATCACAGACACACCAACTAGGCTCTTAGAAATTTAGTCGAACACTTGGTGGGCATTAAATATCAACAACCAAAACTTGCAAACCTCTTGGCTCTGATACCACTTGTTGGGATTAACCAAACAAAATCCTTGTAGTAAGGATGAACATTACCAAACAAAATAGAGAGATCACACAAGATAATTTTACGTGAAAACCCTAAATTTAGGGGGAAAACCACGGGGCAAACAGGCAGATTAAATTCACTATATCACAATTTTGATACAGAATAGATCTACAGGAGAACAAACTCCCCAATACCAATTTACTGTACTTTTTAAAAAATTGGTATAAACTCGTAGAAGATAATAAAGAAAAAATATTACATATTAAAAACTTGACGAAGTTACCATTGACGATTGCAAGTCAATCTCAACAAAATATTCACCTTTTTCATTCCACACAATTTTTTCCCCCTTTGCAGCAGCAATTTTTCTCTAAGACCCAAAAACCAAAAAACCAAAGAAGAAAAGCATCGTACGTTGCTTTTATTCCTTTCAACTAACCAAATCTGGAAATTTTTAGTTTTTGCCCAAAACAGGGTTGTAAGTTCATGTATTTACGGAGGAGGGACAACCTAACACAAATGAACTTACTGGTTGCCAATTAGATTAATATAAAGCTATTTAGTTGTTAGTGTAGAAGCTGTTCTATTGCTTAATCTTTTAGTTAAGTTTGTCTCGTTACAGTTATACTGGCTCTCCTCTTTACACAAGCATTTGTTAGCATTGGATGGAAGAAGAGTTCAGATTATAAAAAACACTTTCCATGTACCTCAGCCGTTTGTCCTTTCGTAGGAGTTGGTTAAGTTTCTATATCAATATGCTAGCATAGGCATGACCTAGCTAAAAAAATGCTCCTACATTTAATACTAGCTCTCAGCCTCTCATTATGCTTCTCTTTCTCTACTGAAGAAAATTGGTCATTTTCACTAAACATGAGATAAAGCTGGAATGTCAAAGTGATCTTAATTTATCATAAGATTGTTCGTCAATGAACTTCATTTCCATCTCTGGTTAATGACTTCACATGATTTTGTTACACCAGAAGTCAACTTTATTTGTTAAAGGGTATTAAATCTAGCCAAGCCCTTTTGTAGGGCATGACAAGAAAAGTGAAACATGAGATTTGAAAGATATCTATATTAACAAGGAATGAAGGACTACCTGAATAATTGAAGACCAGCAAAAAAGAACCGTCATTCTCAAGTAAGAAATACACAGTTCTATTGAAAAAGTAGTGTCATATTGTTTTGATTCTCAAATATGAGGTAGTTTGGCTTTTTGCTTAGTAGATGAATTAAATGCTTGTTCTCTCCTTTAACTCTTGGATTTTGTATATGCCCCATAATGAGTTTTTAAATCAGGAGCAACATGTAAAAAGGAACTTGTCCTTCTTGATGCTGTAGGTCTCCTCGTTTAAAGTAATAAATCAAATTAGAAAACAAAATGATTTTGGAAGACTCATTGCTGATTTTAGGTGTATGTATTAATGAGTTGAGGATTACAAAAATGTTATGTGATTTTTAAGGTAATGCCCTTCTGTTATTAAGCTGGTGACATATTGTACAGAATCGAGTTCCTTGGTTTGCATATGCTCCCTCCACCATGTATGTAATTCACAGCATACCATTCTCAGGTCTTGCGTTCTTTAGCGGCTTGTGAAGGCGCTCTTCTTGTTGTTGATGCTTCTCAGGTGCTTAAGATTCTATCACATTTATTATAATTGCAGTCACTAATGCCTGTTAGTATTCTTGATGTGATTTTCCTTTGGACCTTTTCTTTTTGCCTCTTGCATTTGAGATCAATTGCATTTAGCACATTCTAATAAGTTTGGGTTTAGAATTTCTATATATTTTCTTGGTTCAATGAACAAAATTTTGGCAGCTTTATATTTTATTTGTTATTTGCACATAGGTCACACTTCCTCAAATCCTTAGAGTTCAATTTTTATTAATGTTTAGGCCATTTTGTGGATCTCATACAGTGGCTAGATATAAGTTCAAGTTAGGATGATGAGAAAGAAATTTCCTTGCTATCAGCAAATGGATTTAGCTTTTACTGAGGTATATTCCAATTACCCAAGGCTGTAAATAACCAAGCTTGAGCTGGACAAGCTATTATTTTCTCAGCTTTTTGTTTAATGTGAGCTTTTTAAATCTCTAATTATCATCATCTATCTCATCATTCTCCTAATCCTTAACTTCAAGTATCTAGATTAGATACATGAATGCTATTGTTCTACCATATCCTCTCACGTCTATTTTCTTATTGGCCATCATGTTGTATCTCTTTGGTATGAATCATTGAGGTGTCCTCAAATCACAATTTGGCTTTGGATCTCCTGTAGTCTTTCCAAATATCTACCTTTATTCTTGCTTCTTAATCTCACATCTAGTCTATATGACTTGAGATGTGCATTAGTAAATTATACTAGAGATTTTTACTTTTCTTAGGCCTGCCTGTTAATACCGGAAGTTTCTATCTTTTTTTATAATTTACTTCTGTAGTCTTAACATATTTTATAGACTTTCTTAAATTGGACTCAGGTTACGAAATTTTGGGAATTGGTTTTTCCTAATTATCATTGGTATTGACGCTTTTGTCCTTCCATGTGCTGATTCCGGCAGCTTTGTCTCTCTTGGTGTTGTCTCCAGTGGAAACCCTTTGGTGCCAATTCTATGGACCGACTTATCTTCCCTGTGGCTTCTTTCTCCCACTAGTTCCAGATCAGAGTTTCCTTAATCATGATCAAGGTTTATTTCTTGAGTTACACCTTTTACAATTGCAAGGAAGATATCTCAGAGAGACCTCGGAGACACCAGAAAGTTGGCAATTAAACCCAATGTGAAAGTATAGTATATGGCCAATTTGAAGCCTCCGATCTTGAAGTAATTTTATCCCTCCTAAGTTAGAGTGTTAAACATTTTCGTTAAATTGAATGCGGATGGTATATATAGTTGTCACTGGTACTTGTTAAGTCATTGAATGATTCAAGATTTACTTCTTTTGGGCACAACCTCGTTGGCTTCTACAGCAAACAATCTCATTGTTGGTTATGAATTAAGATATGACTGTCAATGCTTAACGCTTAAGCTCTTCCAGATGTAGGACAAATACTTTGTTCTTTTCTTATGGTTGAATAATAAAATTGCTTTTTATGAATGTGATGATCTAGGGAGTAGAAGCTAAGACATGGGCTGATGTTTACCTGGTTCTGGAAAATAACCATGAAATAATCACTGTATGATTACCTTTCTCTGTGCTAAAATATTTCTTCATTATTTCATTGATGTCTTTCTGTGCTTTACATTATATTGTGCTTTGTCCTTATTGTTTCCATCAGGTCTTAAACAAAATCGATCTTCCGAGTGCTGAACCTGATCGTGTGTCTAAGGAGATTGAAGAGGTCGCTAATATTCACATGTTTGCTTTTGCGTTACATGGATGGTTTTGTCAATCGTTTACTTGAATAGTACATTACTTTGTGCATCAAATCTATGACTCTATTGTGGCCCATCTCTAAGTAGCATATTTCTATGACTATAATGACCCATCTATTAAGTAGCATATTACTAATTTACCTGATTTGCAGTGAGCTTCTTCGTCCTCATTTTCTACTGAACTTACAGATTCTACTCTTGCTGGACTTTGCTCGGGGATTGAGTATTCACACTATGGCCATCTATTTTCTTTTATATTTTCCTTTTTCCAATTACAAAGCAAAAATAATATTGGATGTATTTCCTAATGCTCCTAGCTGTTCATTATTTGTGTTATAAGTTATAATCTACTTTTTCGGTTTTTCCGTTCTATTTGGTTCAAAGATCTCCCTTGAATACAACAAAGAAAGGCATCCGGCATAACATCATGCCCATTGTCTAACAGGGCTTTATTTAGCTGACGCATGCTAGAGTAATGAGTTAGCAATTTTTAATTTACAGGGTTTATTGTTGAGGAAGATAAGTATAACTTTACTACTTTTGAACAGCAACTTCTCCTTTGCATCAGATCATTGGGTTGGACTGCGGTAATGCAATTCATTGCTCAGATAAGGTTTGCTATTATGATTATTTGCATTTTGGAACTGCATTATGCTCGTTTTTATATCGCCATACACGTCCCATTTTACGCGGTGAAGAGATCCCACTATATTATATGACTTTTGTATGTTGGTTTTTCATTTCTTAAGGAAGGAATAGACATTGTTGAAATTTTGAATGCCATTGTCCAAAGAATTCTGTCCCCAAAGGAAACTGCTGACAATCCTTTAAGAGCTCTTATATTTGATAGGTAAGTCGCCTTGTCTATCCATCTATTTGGCTGATACATATCCATCTCTTCTACCAATGTATGTGTCTTCTTTCCAGTTATTCTGATCCATACAGAGGTGTCATTGTGTATTTCCGCGTAACAGATGGGACAAGTTATAAGGGTGACCGCATCTATTTTATGGCAAGCCAGAAGGTAAACTGATTTTTTATTAACAAAATCCGTTCTCTACAATATTTCTTTTACATTTTATTCCTTGATGAATTTGACATTCCTATAATAGAATTATAGAACAGCTTCAACTGGCTTGTATTTCTTTGCCAAAGTGTTTTCTCTTTTTGGTTTGGGTATTTAGTTGATAGTGGGTTATGAAATAGCTGCAACATCATATATATTGCAAATAACTTGCTTACTGATGCTTCATGTTTCACATACTGTAGGATTATGAAGTTGATGAGATTGGTGTCTTATCGCCCAATCAGATGCAGTGGGTGAACTGTACGCTGGCGAGGTAAATGTTTTGTGCAAATTGCAATGCTGTTTTTATTTTCTGCTCTCGGAAATGGTTTCTTTCAACTCTGTCAAGTTAGCATGTGATACAGTGCAAGTAATTTCCTTCAAATCAAACTTTACACTGAAATGTTTATGCCGGAAAATTTTTGTTCCTGGAATTAATCTTCTATGCTTGAGGCATTATATATGACAGGTTTAAGTGCTGATCAGTTAATGTGCTAGTTTGAAACAGAGGGAGATCATCTTTTTCCTGATTGTCTAGCATTTTAGAAGAAATATAGACTAATACTCCTTTAGGTGTCCTATACACAAAGTATTGATGTTTGTTCACTTATTCATTAAGAATCTGGTGAAGATGTTAGTAGTGTCATGTGCAATTTGCAAGTTATTTTAGTGATCATTTCACTTGACAGGATCCCATTTTTATATCAGGATAAAAAATGTGCGTTTATAGTTTTACCTTGATGATACGTTGAGAATGGCTCTATGCTGCTCTTATCTCTGATTCTAAAGCACTAAGTATTAAGAATATTCTCCTATTTGCTTTATCACAGGTTGGATATCTTTCAGCTTCAATAAGATCAGTTGCAGATGCTAGAGTTGGTGATACCATTACCCATCTGGCAAGACAAGCAGAGGGATCTTTGCCTGGATACGAGGAAGCCACCCTATGGTGTTCTGTGGATTGTTTCCTGTTGATGCTGATCAGTATGTAGTAAAGAGGTTATAATATTATCTTTAGTGTTCTCAGCTTTTTAAAGTTCTCGCTGTTGACATGTAACATTGCCAGATATCCTGATTTACGTGACACAGCTTTGAATGTATGTTTTTAAAAAGAAATGAAGCTTCGTTTTTCAGAAATATTGTTTAGATTTCCTGGCTGCTCTTCAGTTAGTATTTACATGATTAGGCACTGTCGCTTGAGCACTGCCGCGCTGTGTCATTATTACTATAAAAAGAAAATGGCGGCTGTATGATTAATCATGTATAAGACATTAAAAAATAAGACCATTTCTGATCTTGCATTGAATCAATAGTGCTTCTATTCAATTATATATAGTTTCCAACAGTGGCAGTATTTCCCATCTGACTATCATAATTCCAATGCAGTTTGAACCAGAAACATCAAGTGCCATGCGCTTTGGTTTCCGCTGTGGCTTTCTATCCGTCCTGCACATGGAAATCGTTCAGGTTTTGTTAGAATTATTTTATTGACAGTATTTTAAAAAACCTTAATGATGCATTCATTTGTGGTTCTTATTT
Source organism: Piper betle (assembly GCA_033002965.1). Lineage (NCBI taxonomy): Eukaryota > Viridiplantae > Streptophyta > Magnoliopsida > Piperales > Piperaceae > Piper > Piper betle. Next base: position 138,522 of record JAURVB010014565.1, on the reverse strand, counting down.
CAGGAAAGACTTGAAAGAGAATACAACCTTTCCCTGATCACTACTGCTCCAAGTGTTGTATACCATGTCAACTGCATGAATGGTGATACTGTATTCTACTTGAACCTCATTCCTCGTAATGTTTATATTAGTTGTTTTCCATTTCCAGTAAGAGGTGAAAAGATGGAAATATTCTACCTAAAACCTTGGTCATCATTATATTCATCTTCTGAATTCAATAATTAATTGTGAGTTTGAAACAACTAAAATGTTGCTGGAGAAATGAGGAATTTCTATCTAGCCATTGCTATTAATTATTTGAGTGTTCTTGTAAGATCCCAAAAATTAGTTTTGTTCTACATCTAATACCTACTGTTGTGTTGATCTGGTATTACTAGTGGGGTATGCCTAGATATTCTTTATAGGTTAGCCATCATGAAGAGATGTTTTAAGCTCATTAATTTGTATTTGGGCTAGGTTGGGTTGTCATAGATGATATCACCATCTGGGTCAAGACCATATTGGATGGTGAACTTGACTAAATTATTGGCATGAACTAAGACCATGGACCGAGGAGAAGAATTCCAAAGATGGAATTTCTTAAGGTGGGTAGAATATACGATCCCTCAAAATTAGTCTCATATCTAATTTCTATTAGCTTAATATCTGGTATATTAGTGGGAATGTCCTTATTATCTTCAACTTCGGTTAACTAATTTTAAAGAAATAACTTGGCTCATTATGTTGTACTTAGATTAGGTTAATAGAGTTCTATTATCTATTAAATATAAATAGTGTAAAAAAATTCATTGTCATTGTTATCATCATTGTCATGGTCATTGTCATCATTTTCTTCATCCTAAATGATAGGTTTGGGGATGTGGATTTTACTTACCACTCCACTTGATTGTTGGCATGTCAATGCTCAAAATCATAAACGTCCATACCCTTTGACATAGCCTTATCAAAGTAATATTTCTTCCTCTATCTCTCTTTTGTGCAGTACAAAATTTTAAACTAAATCTCTGTACAACTAAACTTTAGGCTCCATTTTGCACGTCTAAACCATCATAAACGATTTTCACAAATCTTATGCTCACTTAATGCCTCTAGTTGTTTTCTTATGACACCATTGGATACCTTGATTCATTGTTGTCTTAACTCACATATATGTCAACATTGTTATCTTTGCCACCCGCATCTCATCAGTAAGACTTGTCTAGTTATCTTAGTCTGCTAACATTGAGTACATAAAGATAACAATCCTTATATCTATCATGTAAAATTTTACCCTTTAAACTTCATAGCAATGAGATGATCACAAAATACACCCAAAATGAGGACATACTTAAATGCTACAGCAGGTACGTGTGAAGAAAAGATAGAAAGGCCATATTTGTCAGAGGTCCTCCATTTCAACCATCCAGTGGCAATCCTGATTCCTTTGGGGCAGCTCCCCCATTTTGGTGAGCAGTTAGCTGGTGGTTGTATTTCCCAAGGTCACATATGGTGTCATACTGTCATTTGGAGGTTGGATATCAGTGCACAAGGCTATTCTCTGCATAAAATAGGTTAGCTGATTGTTGTACTTCACAAGGTTACATGTTTTATTTGGGGGTGGGTGTCAGTGCACATGGGTATGGTCCTTACCCAAATTGGGCCTTCTTAAATGAATCGCATTCCCTTACCGAGAGTTACAAAGTTTTCTCCTGATGAAAGTCCCTTGTTAGAACGGACCTTGGAATCCACAAGTGGAATTCATGCCAAAAATTTCCACCAACCCTTATGGTGCGTTTTTCAGTCCTCATATGAGCCTATACTTGGAAGGCTTCAAGATGGTGCTGAAATTAATTAGATAGCTTTTGGCTAATTGAAATGGAATGCTTTCCCTATCTAATTGTGTTATATATAAGATAAGGGAATGGTCACAAGTAACTGTTTTTCTTGATCTGATTAGGTAGAGTGCTCAAATCCATCCATGCTTCCTGATTCTGGGAAATGGATATCTATTGAAGAACCATTTGTGAAGGTTGCGAGTTAAAAGATTCTGTTTTATCATTATTGTGTACTCCTGCAGGATTCTGACCAATAGAATCGTATCTGTAGATTGAAATGCTTACTCCAAAAGATTACATTGAACCATTGATGGAACTATTTCGGCATAGAAGGCGAGATTTTAGAGAAATGAACATCACTACTGAGAACAGAGCATCGATTATCTATGAGTTACCTTTGGCAGAGGTCATCTGGCTTCTATTTATTTTTTGTTTGATTGATTCAAATTACAATTTATCGGCTTGTCCCTAACAAGTTTATGCATTATATATTTGATGTCTGGATTGTGTTGCAGATGGTTGGTGACTTTTTTGAACAGCTAAAATCTAGAAGCAAGGGTTATGCTAGCATGGAATAGTCTCTTGTGGGCTAAATGCTTGTCGTGCTTCTTTTTGATGTAGTTCTAGTATAAAAGTCTTTCATTTGTAACATGTGGTACCTTCTAGTGAAGTTAGCTTTCTCTACAACCAAATTAATGAATTTTCAAACTTTAAAAGAGATGTCATAATTTAAACTGATAAAAAGTAGTTCTATATTTAGGATCTACCCCACCTGTAATAACCCTAGTTCTGGACTAATTCTTAACCTTATATATGACTAATAGCATTATAATACATCTTTTTTTTTTTGAAGAAAAAAAGCTAACTCATCACTTACTGTACACATGCAAGTCATGAGAGAACATTTAAATTCCTTGATATGCTCTTACTAGGAGTACGGCACTTACACAGACCCCTTCTATAAAATAGAATCCACACATCTTATGTACAAAGATCCTTGATTGTCAAAATAAAAGAACTGCCTTGTTTTTGTATCAATTGCACTTACCTTTTTTGTCATCACTAGTTGAAACTTAAGTGTGCACATTCAAAATTGATGAATATTGGTCCTAGCATCCTTTAGCACTTAGTACTGCCCATTGCCTACTGCTAGTGGACAACATTCCATCTTTAGTAGTCTATTTTATGTTTCCTAGTTATATTAGTAATATCTAGTTTGAGAGTTTCTATTTACATTAGAAGTTGTTTCCTTTTTTTAGAGCCTTATAGTACTTATGAGTCTTTATTAGGATGTTTCTTGTTAAAGTAGAGTCTTATTTAGTTATTTCTTATTTAGTCTTTATATTACTAGTTGAATCAGAAAAGTGTCTTCTCTATACATACAGGTAATACCTAGAGCATAGATAGATCACGATTTGAAGCAATTTTTTTCCTGGTACTATAGTTTCAGTTTTCAGTTTTCTTCCCTTTCTCTGCTTATTTCGTTGTTGAAGTTGGAGAAATTCATAGGATTCCTGAACTTTGTTGTTGAAGTTTAGTTCCAATCCTACTACCTGATCATAGGTTGCATCACACACGCAAAAGATCAAGTCTTGAGTGTGTATTTCAAAACTCATAATAATTTTCATTGCCAAGTTTCTGTCTGTATAGCATCATTGTTGGAAGTCTCCATTGCTAACTCTTCAGATGCTGGTTATTTTCACTTCTCTTTTTACTGCTTACATCAAAACTTCTTCTTTTTGTTTTAGCTCTTCCATGAATGTTCATACTATTTTATCCTGGTGTTTATGAACTTCTGATGCTGAGCATCTTAGTCATTGTCAGGCTGCCATCAATTTCCTTTGAATATGTTTAAAATCTCAGAAAAAAAATTCTCGCAACTTGTTAAACCTTTCCCTAAGTTCCTCTATAATTGAAGGAGAATACTGATTATATTATGACTCCAGTTCCGTTCAGTCCTTTTAATTATATAAGTTGTGTTCTATATGGATGTTAGATTACCTAGAATCCTAGTGAGTCCACTTGATGCCTTTTGTTGATAATTCTTGGTTTTATTACCTATAGCGTATGCATGCTGAAAAGACAATTTAACTCTTCAAAATTGTCCAATATGATTCACATATGATCACTGGTGCCAGATATAGGAAAAGTGACCTGGTGAAACTCGATATTCTGATAAATGGAGAACCAGTGGAGACATTGTCAACTATAGTCCACAAGGATAAGGTGATGCATATGATTTGTGCACTTTTTTAATGGGAGCTTCTACATTATGTAACACGATGAGGTCAATTAAGTAGATGGAGAGCATCTGTCACTATCATTAGTATTAAAACTTTCCATGTACGTATTATAATTTGTAGTGGTTTACTTGTAAATTTTACATTTCATTTAAGTTGGAAGTAAACATACAACTACAAGATAAAATCTCTTAGTTATGCCTGTAAATAAGAGCGTTTATATAATTATAGGTTAGTTCTTAAGTTGATTAATGATCTCAATGGCGTTTGGTCATTCCCTTTTGATCAGCAATCTTGATTGGCCAGTCGTCCAAGTTTGCTCCCTGTCCTTTTGTTATTCTTTTTGATGTTTGAACTACTTGTATGTTTTCTCAACTAGTTCTCCTATCACAATGTATTTGTTTATGAGGCTGGTTCAACTTCCACTCGAGCACAAGAAATATTTTGGAAATTTTTTGGACATTGACAAATGTTTGGATTTAGTTAATTTGTTAAGTTTGACAGGTTTTTTATTTGTTGTTTCCAGTGGCATCAACTAATGGATGTTCTTTCTGGTTCACACATAATTTTCTAACTTTTTTTGTGGCTTTCATAAAGTTGTACCTGAGAAAACCTAATTTTGGTCCATTTCTTTTTTTTTCTCATTTAATTTCCTAAATCTGGATATGGAAGTAGCTGTGTATATTCTTGCTTTAAGTGATTTTATGATAATAAAGTTTGGCCCTTCTTCATCTTATTATTATTATTATTAGGCTCATACTGTTGGGCGAGCTTTAACTCAAAAATCAAAGGAGCTGATTCCACGTCAAATGTTTAAAGTACCCATACAGGTAAAATATTTATTTTCTTCAAAATAATAATGAGCATAGTACCATGAATTTGAGTTCCTGTTATATTTTTTGAAATTAGGGAACAGTAGCATCCATTATCTTTTGATTGTAGACTTGGTCTATATTGTTGTGGTACTTCAGTGTTTTGATATTGATGGTGGCTAGCGTATTTACGCACTATTGTTGGCATAAACTCATTTTATAGAAGGTGTCAATTACTTTAAAATTCTTTAATAGCATCATGCTTAACATATTACACAAATGTCACAATGACTGTTCTTGTGGATGGATGTGCATAAGACATGTAGTAATAACATAGCGAATTAGCCTTGAGAGGCAAGTTGGCCATGTGTGAGGACTAGGCCATTTTCGTCTCTTCAGTTCTCTCTCTCTCTATGCGTATATTTTAGATAATCTAACCACTTACCCCAAAAGCTTGAGCCCTTAAGAAAGGGATTCACTAAATATTTATTTTAACATTCCCCCTCACGTGCAAACAAATTGTTTTAAGGCTTAGTACGTAGAAAAACACAAATACAGGGCAAATAGTCCATTGGTCACAACATGGGGTAAATCAATATTTCTTTGGGCATATATTACCAACGAGATTTGAACCACAAACCTTTGACTTTGATACCATGAAAATTTTAAATAGTATAGCCACTTGTTCCAAAAGCTGGGGGTTGTTAGGAAAGGGAACCACTAAATATTTACTTCAACAGTATGTTCTTTTTGCATACTTCATTCATAGTTTGTCGATGGATAGTTGCTTCGTTAATTTATTGTATGTCTAATTCATATAGTTGAATATTGGTATGTTCCACAATCATATAAGTATGGATAAAAAACCCATTAGGATGATGATAATAATCAAATTCATTGAGATGGTTGACAATTAGTTTCAAGAAACAAAGATGTTAGTCACTCATATTTTTCTGTGAAAATCATTGTCGGTTTCCATACTTACGAGACATACTGACAAAGAAAAGGGCAATGCCTTTGGTCAAAAAGATTTTCCATGCCTATCTGATATAAAGATACTTTTTTCCACAGTTGTAGTTTTTATAGTCTTCTGCAAATTTTTGTTGAGAAACTATTCGTCTTTTGCTGCTTACTGAATCTGTGAATTCTTTATGTTTTAGTTAGCAGTTTGAGCAAGATGTGGTCCTGTAAAAGCCTAAGTTGTAACGGTATTCTAGTTTAAAATAAATACTAAGCAATGATCCTTTGTTTTTGGTTGTGAGAATCTATCAAATGTTGTCTCATTGCCAGCCTCTTAGATTGTGTTGGTTTTCTGTAATTTAAATAGCCTTCGGGTAAGATACTAGCTACTTGAATCGGCCAGGAGCCAAGTGGCCCTATTAAACAGTGTGTTGTGTAGATTGCCTGAGTGTACCTTTTTTTACCCTCTTTCGTTTAACTGATGTTGCTTTGAATATATGCACGACAGGCATGTATTGGAGCTAAGGTTGTTGCCATGTGCTTGCCAAATGCTATGGTATAGTCCAAAATGTCATGTTCTGTTTACTATTGCTATCTCCAGCTAGAGTTTCTTAGGCATTGTGCTTTTTGTAGGTGATGATATCACATGGAAAGAGAAACTTCTGAGAAAACAAGGGTCCATGCATGAAATACCTTATATGAAACTAGTTGATGCTTGTCACAATTACAATTGTCTTTTATGTCATGCAATCTACTGCTTGGGCATCTCTAATTGCAATTTAGATGGTTTAACCACATTACCTAAGAGCTGCTAGGAACTTAATAATGTTCACTTTAGATGGTTTAACCACATGACCTATAAGCTTCAGCTGTTAGGAGATATCAAATAATGTTATTCTGAGCTGTGTCAGAAGTTTACATAATAGCTTAGGCTGTTAGGGGACAACCAAATAATGTTCTTCTGAGCTCTGTTAGGGGACAACCAAATAATGTTCTTCTGATCTCTGTCAGAAGTTACTGTGATGAAACATTTGAGTTTGCCTATGGATGCTGCTATCACGTGATTTTCTTCTTACGGTTTCTTTTCTGATTGCTGACTATTTTGCAAAATTTCTATGCAATTTTTTTTGACCTCCAACCATTGATGCACAGTACACAACTAACACAGCGGGTAAGTCTTACGGTTGTGAATAACTATCACCGAAGCTTTTTCGAAAATGAACACCAGGTGTAGACTGAGAAATGGATTGATTTGTTTATACTTCATCAATGTTTGTTGCTGTGATAGGATCTCTCTTTTGGCATCATTTTGGCTGTTCAATTATGAATTCGGCAATCAATAAAATAGAAAGTTTGAAATTTATTCCATCATATGTTCAATTTGTTTATGCAAAAATCATATGATAATACCAGCTTTTCGGTCGAAGTATGCAGTTTTCCGGAAACATATGAACTGCAAAACAATATGCATATGCTCCTGGCACGAATGGTAGCACTGCGACTAGAAGCTTGAAGGTATCCAAATTGTCTAATTTGACGTTTAAAAGTTGGATCAGTGAGCGAGGCTGTATTTGTAATCCACATTCCAATTTGATTAGAAGTCTTCTATGTGAAACCCAAAGGCCCTTTCTATCTTATAAATCACGTATGCAATTATCTTGTTAAGACTTCTCTCCTGAAATGATCGGATTGTAATCCTTTATTTTAACCCAGGAAGGCTTAAATCTAGAAGATGCAAAATATGAGCAAAGAAAATGCCAATATTTGTCGGGGCAGCAGTCCAATGGGACGCAAGCTCAACAAGGTGAGGAGAAGTGACCCCCTTCTATGTCACTGGTTACTTAATTTGAGTTCTCGCTAGTTAGTTAATTCGTTGGGTTGTAATCCATGAATTATTGGTGGTTTAAGTGATAGAGATGACGATTTGTTTTCGCCGCACAAAACTGTCAAAACCAGCTAACAGCTGCACAAATCACAAAGCGACTAAAAGAAACCACTACTATCGATTATTTGTCAGACCGGGATTTGTCAATTAGACGCCGAAGCAGCTTCCGAATGCACAAACCACACCACTTTCCCGGTGAAGGGATTGGCCGACATATCAACACTCGGTCCAAGCACATCAGTAAGCATAGGGCTCCCTGCCCTCCCAGTCGCAACCACAGCCAAGTTGGTGGCCGAGTTGATCACGGATAGCGACAACGCGACTGAGTTGGCTGGGCCCTGCCCTGTACGGGATACCGGGCGTACCCACTCGGTCTCTTCGGATGAGTCTGACCAGATCGACGAAGCGTAGCCATCTCCCCTGAGCACCAGCAAGATGAGGTCGAACCGCGGGCAGTCGGTGGGCATGCAAGCGCCAATGGTCCGGTTGCGCACCAGCTGACGGATGGTGTATTCGTACTCCTCTGCTGCTGATGCCACTGATCCGGTCTGGCTCACCGGGTTGATTTGAGCGAGCGGAATCGGTACCTGCGAACAAGACAAAGTGAAAGGACAAAAGCTGGGAATTAGTAGAAAATAGATAAATAATAAATTAGAAGTGATACTGAAGTATATTGTTGATTTATAAATAACAGATATCAACACATTTAGCCATCATACCACTGCAAACTGCGATTAAATAATATAATCTCGCTAGACAAATGATTCCATATTTTAACATACCTACAATTTTAATCGTGAATTTTTCCACTTTCTTTTATGGGTAGTAATAATTTTCATTGTGGCAATTAATATGAAGAAATATATAAATGATAAGATAAATTAATAAAAGATACTTGAATCGTCAAATTGCTGTCTAAATGGACAATATAATATTCACAACCTATCTTCCCGTCTCTTCTTCACCGTCTCTTTTCTTTGATATTTTTTTAGAGACAGTTTTATCTATTGTTTATGGAGATAGAGAATTAAATCTCTTCCTAATTTATCTCCACTAATTAAAAGTGATGCCAACATCTCTATCTTGCACATAATTAAAAAAGATATGTGGCTAAAATATGGGTGTCTCTCATTGGAACATGAAAATATGTGATATTTTTCTAAAAAAATTTTCTTATACGAAAAGTAGGTCATGTGACCTGCAATTACAATAGAAAGTAAAAACTCAAATTATGACCTTGGTAGGGATGTATAGTACCTTGTATATATTATTAGAGAAGATTATATATCATTTAAATTATTTTACTGTACTTTTTGTGTCCGTATTATTTAGACATAAACTTTATAATGGTGTAGACTTAAATGCAAGTTATAATGACCTTAATTTCAATCTCATTTTAGTTTTGATATCCTATACATGCCCCTTATCACTGAAGTAGCTTGATTGTAGGTAACAAGCTAAAGAAAAGAACATTATTTAGCCATTTGAAATATAGTTGACAGCAACTAAAGGTAGTATGAAACATTTCTCATTCAATGATCACACACTCAATAAAGAAAAAGGATAATTCTCTCATTCTCCACACGGTCAAAATAACATAGGTAATATGAATCACATGTTATAGTAGACACCTAGAATATAACTCATATAAGAGGTTTGTTTTTATTAATACTAAACAAATTAAAATCCAATTACTAGTTAGGCAATTGACCTAGATATTTACTTAAAATATAACTCATATAAAAATGTTTGTTCTTTATCAATACTATATAGATTTAAATCTAATTAAATTGACCTGAGATAATTACTACAATTACAATTAATGTAACTGCATAAGTTTCGTGTCTGCTTATAAGAGATTATACTTTTGAAAAGAGATTATAAGAGATTATACTTTTGAAAAGAGACTTATCTCAGTCTTTTATAAAGACGACATTCATGACTTGAAGCACTTGTTTCTCCTCTCAATACTACTCAAAGTACTAGAGGCAAACATTTTTGAGAGTTATTTATCTCATTTGATATAGTATTCTTTGTGTTAGTGAACATATATATGTATTTATGCAATCATTAAATTTTATAACAATAACATAGTTAAATACGTATGATGACTTCAACCTCTCTTTCAAATAAGAAAGTGGGATTGGTCCATGAATGTGTGTGCATGAATTCACATCTCATTAAGATTCTTTAAGAACGAACTAGGTACAATAAAGACTATCACAAAACATCATTTGTATGTCAACAAATGAGGCAACTTTGTGGGACATAATAAAATGACACTAAAAAAATATTCTCAAAACAATATTATTCAAGGTATCATACTATTTGGTACATTGAGATTTAACTTTTTGCTTCACAATAGTAAGAACAAATTGTCTCATCTTAAAACAAAATTTGAGATTTAACTTTTTGCTTCACAATAGTAAGAACAAATTGTCTCATCTCAAAAAACAAAATTCCTTATAGTGTGTAAAATTATTCTAACCAAAATATCTCATACTCCACTAGTAAAGCACTAATGTCTACTTTAAATGTAAAATACTAAGTTAGACATTTATCATGAATAATATAACTCAATATATAAACTACATTTTATATCATAAACTGATTTGCATTACTAGGACTCATACCTAATTAACTTTAAATGAGTTGTTCATTTGCAACTCACCATAAGTGAGTTTTATATCTAGGCAACAAAAGATAAAACTCTTTACAGTGCTTGGATACTGACGAAGAAACGAATAAATTATAAAATAAATTAATAAAAGAAACTTGAAGTTGGATCATATGAGATATCATTGGTCAAGTTATCAAAGTGGACAATATCCATAACCTATCTTCCCCTATCTCTTGGTCACCTTCTCTTCTCTTTTCTCTGCCTATTTTCTACAGGGAGTTGTTTTTAGTCTTATTTATAAAAATAGTAGCTTGAGAATAAAATCTCTCCTAGTTAGTCTCAACTAGTGAGACAAATCTGAAGTAAATTTGTCAACAACAACCCAAGTTTTGACCTTATTTTTTACTAATTTTATTATAATCATTTCCCAATAATGGGCATATAAGTAAATCTAAAGCCAACAGTATTAATATATGTAAACGAAGAACATAGTAATATATATGCCTTAAACAAGTTTTTACGAGGAACTTGTCTCTTACCGAATACTACTAATTAAGAAATCCAACAAAATAGCCATGCAACATACGATGTCGTACTAATGCAAGATGAGACCTAAATGTATGTACATGTAAATCCAACAAATTAGAAAACAAAATAGCTAAGGCCAGAAGAAAAGGAGAGATGATCAGAGTCATATTGTGAGCTTGCTAGCTTATATTGGGAGACGGACATATCACGTAGTATTGTGGATACTGTGGTCATAATTTTGTAATTGCATATTTAAGAAGACAAGAGAAGGGGTTGAAGGGACAAAAACCTTGGAAAGAAACTCTTCCTTGGCTTGCATGTAGTTGCTTTCAAGCTTCCGGCCTGGAATCACCTTCTCCTCCGCCCAGAAGACATACCAGTTTGGCCATTCCACCGTCTTCAAGTATGGAGGCTTTGTCAGCTTTCTGCCGTTGTGTATTAGTACCAACCCCAAAAACTCAACAGCAAAAACCCATGACTTTCTCATACACATATCTCAATAACATTGTTGGCAGCTTATTTCTTCATTTAGCATATGATGAGTTGATGTATATGCATATATGCATGATGAATTGATGTATATGTATGTATGCATGCTTGAAATGCAAAGTAAAATGTGCCCAGTATGAGGAGTTCATGCATTTTTTTTACCATGCATGTTGCTGCAAAGCTGTTATTGTTCGATTTTGTCTCCAGTACCTAAGATGGTCAATTTGACTTTAGTTACTACATAAATTTCACCTTAATTAAAATGGTGTGACCATTAGTGAATATCTACAATTCCTTTAAAGTTGTACATCCCTTGCTATAAAATCGATAAACTTGAAACTCGAAAGAAAAGAAATGGTAATAACATGATGCATACAATGCCTTAATTTGGTGTGGCTCATAGTTTAGGATTTTGGGTATTGTGTGGAAGAAAGAGAAGCATAACAAGAAGAAAAATTTAGTGCAGTGCCTAAGCTGCGATATACGGAATGAGTTAGAGGTGGAGAGTTCGGTTTGAAGGAGCTGGTGTGTGGATGGGTGTGTAGGGCATTTTGTGGTATTAGTGATAAATACAAAAGGAAGAAAAACAAGGTGATTATACCCGAGGAGTCGAATGAGAGGGCCACCGGATAGAGCAATGGTAAAAGCACCTCTCTCCTTGATAGAGGCTTCAGAGAGCTCGGCAATGTAGTCGGCAAGAGCAATGGAGAGGTCCTCCTCCCCCTCAAACATCCTTACCTTGTGTGCAGCCATGTTCCACCCCAGACAAGGCCCTTCCTCGAACTCGGAGCAGCAATATAATGTGCAAATGGACAGGGAAAAAGAAGACTGGTTAGCTATTAATTTCTTGGCCAATGGCCTTCACAACTCTGCGAATTATACCGCTACATGCCCATAAGCTGGTTGGTATATCCAAGCGTCGGTACAATCTCACATTCCACTTTGACGCAAATTTATTCTCACTTATCTGATAAGAAATGATACATCAGATCGAAGTGACTCCTCTACCATTCACAGTACGCTGGTTGCAGTCCGCCTTTTCCAGTTTTCAAAGGCCTCTAGAAATGTATCTTCCTCATCCCCACCTCCATACGGGGGCATTCAATATATATTCGTTTTATGATTCCTGGGTACGTTGAACTACAATAACTAGGGGAAAACTAACGGTCTTGAATCGCCAAAACTGTCCAAAGACTCCAAACTATTGCACATTGGTCTTTTTCTTGCCTCCAAGGCCGTTGGACGTTGGTTTAGCACGTCGCAAATGCAGTAGTCAATTGGATCCTTTTTTGTAATTTGGCACATCTTGCAACCATGGAAAACACCAATAATTGGGGCTCCTGTTGATGGTGACCAAAGAGTTGCATTGCACCGCCAATAATATAAGTTACTGGTTAGAATGTGGTCAAGCTGTTTCATTCATGGAAAGGCCAGGCTTTGCTAGACAAACGAGAACGGTGATGTTACTTGTGTGGCTGGAAGTGCATGCACCGGTAAACACCAGGCCAAGGTCACTTCCCAGTAGCTGGGAAGTGAGTGGATAGGACACTGGTACTCATTCAATAATAAATGTCCAAAAACTATTTTATCGATTGGGAAGATCAGAGAGTGTATAGCTAATGCTATAAACTCTAGGAGGAGCATTATCTTTGCATTGCATCAGCTTTTAGGTGATGAAAAGATCCATCAATCATCAAACTTACCTCTTTCTTTTAACATATAGACCAATCAAACTCAACTTTTATAACGGGAAGGAACTTGATCATAATTCATAGGAGTGTTCATTTCTCTTTTGTTCTGAATTTAAGTACTGTGTGAGTGGACCGGGCAGGTCAGGAGGCCTATGGCACAGAGACAACTCAACCAAAAGAATACAAAAGCTGTTTAGGACCATCAGAGGGAGCAGAGGTGATCAGAGGTCTGCCATTTTACCAAAGGTCATGTTCTTGGTTCGATCTTCCAAGTGCAATCTTCTATAGGCTTTATCAAATATTAATCCGGAGTTGGGTTAGATTTACGTTGGAAAATAAAATCTAAAAAGGCGGGTTTTTATTAATTAGTAGTGTTCGTATATATATATATATAGATAGATAGATATAGAGTCTTCTTGTCATGCACCGCCGTATTTTGCGTGAATGTAGCATTTTTAATTTGGGCGGTTGGATCAAAATCCAACGGCCCAAATATATACATGCCGGATTCCGCTAGGAGGGTAGTTTCGTAATAAAAAATTGACTCGATCCTGACTCGTATCAAGTTTTTATTACGACATAAATATTAAAAAATAAAATAATTTAGTAATAAAAACTTGACTCGGTCCCGACTTGAGTCAATATTACAAAATAATTATTTTTAAAAAATAAAATAATTTCGTAATATTAACTCAAGTCGGGATCGAGTTAAGTTTTTATTACGAAATAATTTTTTTAAAAAATAAAATATTTTCATAATAAAAACTTGACTCGATCCCGTGCAACTCGAGTCAATATTACTAAATAATTTTTTTAAAAAATAAAATATTTTCATAATAAAAACATGACTCGATCCCACACAGGTCAAATTTTTATTATAAAAATATTTTATTTTTTTTAAAAAATATTTCATAATATTGACTTTAATAGTACAGGTTCTAGTCAAGTTTTTATTATAAAAATATTTTATTTTTAAAAAAAAATTATTTCGTAATATTGACTCGAGTCACATGGGATCGAATCAAGTTTTTATTATGAAAATATTTTATTTTTAAAAAATTATTTCATAATATTGACTTGAATTGCAAGAGATTGAGTCAAGTTTTTATTATGAAAATATTTTATTTTTTAAAAAATTTATTTCGTAATATTGACTTGAGATGCATGGGATAGAGTCAAATTTTTATTATAAAAATATTTTATTTTTTAAAAAATTTATTTCATAATATTGACTCGAGTTGCATGGTATCGAGTCAAGTTTTTATTATGAAATACTTTATTTTTTTAAAAAATTATATCGTAATATTGAATCGATTCACATAGGATCGAGTTAAGTTTTTATTATAAAATTATTTTATTTTTTAAAAATTTACTTCGTAATAAAAACTTGACCCAGCCTGACTCAAGTCAATATTACAAAAATATTTTATTTTTTTAAAAAAATTTATTTTGTAATATTGACTCAAGTCGGGACCGAGTCAAGTTTCTATTACGAAATTATTTTATTTTAAAAAAATTATTTAATAATAAAAACTTAACTCGAGTCTGGCTTGATCAAATTTTTATTATAAAATTGCTTTTTTAAAAAAATTGACTCGATCCTAATTCAAGTCAAGTTTTTATTACGAAACTACCCTCTTCTATTTCTTCCCCCTCCCCCCTTCTGGATTGCCGTGCCACCCCACCAACGGCGACCTCACTGTCGGTTGCTCGCTGGGCGGGGGAGGGGCCGTGGTTGCAAGCAGGGGGGCATGGGCGGGGACGGATGGTGGTAGTCCGGGGGGTGGGGGGTAGCAAAGCGGGGAGGGCCGACGCAATAGCGGACGAAAAGAGGGAGGGGAAGCGGGGGGGGAACGGGATCTTGTTTTAGGCCGGCCCGATCCAACGGCCCAAAACGAAATACGCTACATGCACCGCCAAAACACGGCAGCGCATTGCAGAACACTCCTTTATTTTTTATATATATAATGTGTGTTGCCATTAAAGATTAACCCAATTTTAAATTAGTCTAATAGAGGTTAAAATTATGGCATTTATGAGCATTTAATACGAGTCCGGTTATAAGGATTCAGATTGGCTGTGTTACTTCCTACAAGAAACACATTGTAGCAAGTAGCAACTGCCTGTTGGTCTACATAAGCCTAGTTTTTTTACCTAAATAAAGTTTATAACCAACTACTTAGTTGGTCAAGAAGGATTGAACGTACCGTTTAGGATAAAAAAATAAGGCTTATTTGGACCAATAATAACCTTGGTATAGTGTTCTCGTTGTAGTAATTAACACAACAAATCTTTCGCCGGGTTACAATATGTGTGCAAACCTGAGCGCTTATAGTTTACGATGGGCTAAATTAAAACTAAGTGAAATGAAGACTTAATGTCACTGTTAGGTCTATATAAAAAATCAAAGTCTCTAAGTTGGATGTATGATTTCTTTTCTCGCATCCACCGCCTCCAAAGATTGAAGTCCCTACTTAACAATTTGGAAGATTCAGATCCATGAGATTGGAGTACTGATTTCTTCATAGAGATTAAGATACGTTTTCACATCTATTTTATCACTTCATGATTTAACATAAAGAGCGATCTTGGAGCATCTATCATGTTAAGTTTTCTAACAAGCGATATTGAGCTTCGTGTTGGATAATTGAGAACTAGGTTTTAGATTATAACATTTGTGATCTTAGATGACCATGGTCATAGGGTTTGCGCTTTTGACTTTTGTCTAAGCGTATAAGGAGGCTATGTCATGATGAAGGTAAACCAATAATTTGGTGGTCATGGCGTTCCACCGTTGAAGATTGATTTGTTCGTCCAAAATTTTGGATGTTATGGGGCTATCTTGAGCAAATTGAAGTCTTCAATTTTGGATTATTGAATTCAAATAATAGCTGTATAACATATTTGGATTTCTAATGTTCTGAAATATATTAATTGAAGCCGGACTGTAAATGGTTCGGTTACAGTTCGTGAGACGTATAGCTTTACCATAACCATTTATGGTTTTTAAAAATTTTACCATAATCAAGCCATTAACCAAGTTCAAAGGGCTCTTCCATAACCGAGTTTTCACCATTTTGTCATCGGTAAAACGGTTAATTAATGGTTAAATTTTCACAATTTTATACCATAAAGTAACCTTTTCACTAGCAAATTATAAAACATTTAGCCATCTAATTTATGATAAAATAGTATTTTAAACTAGAAAATAAGTAAATAAAAAACCTAAATTAGTAATCTCATTAAAGCAAAACTTTAGCAATTAAATATTTTAAGATTAAAGTTGAGGTAAAGATGGGTTCTATTAGGGTTGAGCAAAGTTCGGTCCAAACCGAGCAAACTGAACTGAAATTGTCTGTTCAGTTCAGTTTAGAAAAACTTTGGTTCTGTTTGGTTTCCATATTGGGTAAATTTTTTAAACACATTAAAGTTGGTTCGGAACCAAACCAAACCAAAACTTACCAAAAGAACTGAAAATTTTTTTAAAAAAATTAATTTCATACTTTATATGGGTTATTATTAATTCTTTAAAATTTATTGGAGATATTAACATAATATTTACATGTTTAACATATAGTTGTTTTGAACATGATTATGATGGTTAAATCATGTTTTAGTTTTACTTTTTATGAAAATGACATTCAATTTTATTATAGTTTTAATAATTTCAGTTCCGAGTAGACCGAATTGAAATTAATTTCGAATCCATTTGATTTTTGAAAATTTTCAAGTTTTCTTTGGTTTGTATTTTAGGTAGCCAGAGAGGTGTCCAACAATTCGATTTGGTCAGTTTGGAACAGAGCCGATCGAATGCTTAGGCCTAGGTTTTTATAGTTATATATAAATTCGATTTGGTCGGTTTAGAATCGAACCGATTGAATGCTCAAGCCTAGTTTTTTTATAGTTGTATATAAAATCATTAAATATAAATCAATTAAATTGGTAAAATAGTTACGGTAGAGCCTTCTATTATTAATATTTATATTTAAAGTTGTTTGGTTAAATTATCCTAATTTTTCACCATTTTTTTCTATCTAATTAAGATCAGTTGGAAAATTGGTAAATCATGTGACTATTTATAGCCCCAATTGAAGCAACATCTTTCCAAAGTAAGCTCTCTTGTGTATATATCATTTATTTCAAACATTAAAGATGATTGTATCAAAGACGATTGTGGATATGTAATTCATGCGGATATCGCCAGTCCAAAGAAAAGTGTCAATATTTGGTAGAATTACATGCACACTTGCGATAATAAATATGTGACAATTATTTGGTATTTATGTGAACAATTAACTAATTTAAAAGAAGGTTTATTATTTGATAAGACTTATTGTTAATATTTGATTATTGTATTGGGACACCATTTACAAGTTAATTTTTTCTGTCCAAACACTAAATATTATTGTTGTGCTAAAGATCTTGTGATGGGTCCCTCTCATTGAAATAATAGGTGGTGATCATTTTTGTTTTGTTCTAATTTCTCTACTTGTCATATATCTACCAACATTAACCCTATTCTCATGTTAAATGAAATTAATATCAAGGCTTTCAGCAAAATATAGATGTGGACCTTGCACTAAGGATTGAACAATATTCTCTTCTTGAGTAAGTACTTTTTACTCTTCCCCTTTGTATAAATACGGATTGAGGCTCAAGTTTCACACATCTCATAGCCAAAAATCTCTCAATTTTTACATATTCCTTTTATCCTTAATTGTTCTTCCACCAAACTTAAGTAACAAATTAAGTCACATAAGATAAAGTACGTATAACTTATATGAATATATTCAAAGTTATGTGGAGATTGAGTTCTACCATTTGTGTGTTGGACACACAACGGGCTGAGCCTACTTAATTTAAACATATAGAAAATTCGTTCATATTGGTTCTCAGTCCATAGAATCAATTGTAGTCTAGTATGACTTTAGAGACCGGAGCCTAGGCAAGGACATAGATTTACAATTATATTTATTAAAAAATATTTTCTAATAAATAGTCATCAAGTTTTTATAATAATGTAAAAAATCATATAATTTAGACATAATTAAATAAAAATAATTTAATTATACAAATGCACAAAAAGCTTTCATTTTTAACTTCTATTAGAACAAATATCATAAATTTAAAAAGAAACATAAAAGAACAAAAAAATTTTAAAAATAGTTGACGAAAAAAGAAAGATTGACAAAAGATGATAAGAAAAATTGTCCGAAAAAAATGATAATTGTATTTACAAATAAATTTTCAATAATCTTTTTAAAAAGGCATGAATACATATTCCTCCAAGTATATGCCCCAAGGTATAGGGGTTTCTGGATATACTTGATAGAAATTGGAACACAGAGAGCCTATTTCTACTATAGAGAGGAGTAAGAAATATCAGGAATGAATGCTAGTGGGTCAACATCATAGGTTTAAATGCCTTGTTCGTGACTATATTAGATTTTAGGTGTATTTAGTTTAACCCGGTCGAGTTGAATTATATTTTAAAATAATAAATAAAATATTTAATTAAATATTAAATATTATTTTATCATTAATATTTTATTAAATACGAATTAAAATACCAACAAAAAGTCGGAGTTTGCAAAAATTCATATTAAAATATCGCAAATCGATGAAAATGGTACAAAAAGTTAAAATGTTCTAGATTTGAATGCATTATGTGATATAGCTCAAGGTCTTTAATTTGAATATCTATTATCTAAACTATCTTACTACTTTATTATTATATTATATATAAGTAAATATAGCTAATTACAATTAAGCTTATTAGTATATATTATATAATATAAAGATTATTATTATATTATTTTTATCGAGTCGAGTTCGAGTTATAACCGACTCGAGTTAAGTCGAACGCTGCCTTACTCAAACTCTGCTCGAAAGATTTGAGTTTGAGTTTGACATTTAAATGTTGAGTTTCGAGTCGGCTCAAGTCAAACCGAACCTAATGACAAATGCTCACGAATTGGCTTGCTCAATTAGCAACCTTAGGTGGTACAATACGGTATTTAAAATCATGGTCTACATCGTTTTTTCATTAATGATGTAGACCCACTAGCATTAGTTAGCACTACTTTTATCCTCTTCCAACAAAATGCATGGGCTAAGTTTCTATCGAACATTTTCATGGGCATGTAATTGACAGGAATTTGTTTTTATGACCAGAGTCGTAGTAGGAGCATTTTGCTTACAAAAAGGCCTCCTCCGAACATGGGCCAAGAAGCCCATCGTGATCTCCTCCTAGCCCCATAAGGCCTTTATTAATGTGGGCTGTTGGGCCCACAGGGATTTCCTGGCCTGTTATTTCTATTCACAGTTGGTGGTTGTGGGCTCTTTTTCCTTACCCCACTCTATTCCAGGCCCGACGTAGGTGGTAGATTATTTGCATTTAAAATTAAAAGTAAATGATAGGAAAGAGTGTCTAAACCCGTTGAAATCAGAAATAACAACAAAAGAAATCAAATAATTAAGCTCTGACGAATGGTACCTTCTTATGCCATAATTTGGCCTGTCTGTTGTTGTCTCTGGCCAATTCCAAAGGCCTAGTGAATGTTGTGGCAAAGTTATCTGCACAGGATTACGGTAGGTAAATTTGTCACAGTACTAGGCCTTTTATAAGAAGGTATCATTTAGACCTTCACACCCAATTAGAATTATTAGCAATCGGAGTCTCGAGATCGCTCAGGGCTCGATTGTCATTACTTAATTATTTAGCTCGATCGTCATTACTTAATAGGTATTGATCGTAGCTAAAGTCCACCACCTGAGTGTCGATTTTGCACGGGAGCGTGGTAAGGATAGGGAGCCACAGCTACTATCGAGTACATAGAAATAACGGGCCAAGAAGTGATCTCACTGTGCGGGCTTCTTGGCCCATTTCCCGGATGAGGCATTGTGAAAGTGAAATGCCCCTGCTATAGACCTCGCCGTAAAAACAAATTCCTGCCAATTATATGGAACATGCAATGGGCTCATCATGGAAATATTTGATAAAAACTGGGTCCATGTATATTGTTGGAAGACGTGTCATTTTTAGGGTGGAGAGGAGCAAAGAGTAGTGGTAACTAATGTTAGTGGATCTAGCACATCATTTTTGGCGGGGCAATGTCGTCCCGGCGAGGAATGGTGTGATGCTGGGAAGGCACGCACGCATCGCTCGGAGTTACGAGCCCACACCAGATATTCAACTGCAACGAATTGACTGAGGTCGGGACGACGCTAGCAATGAAGCCCAAATTTATAGAATATAGAAAGTAATGGTCATACGAATGCAGAATTTTATAGCTACATTTGTTCATGCTTGGGCCTGGGCGGCTAGAGGGGGGGCCAAGGTGGTGACAGGGGGCCGACGATTAGAGTCGGGCAGTGGTGCCCTAGTTAAGGGTTGCCCAAGTGGAGGCCATTGGCTTGTTTTAACAGCAGTCTCGTAGCAGTAGAAGGATGGCGAGATCTTCAAAACAGAGACCACGGCATGGCGGCCAGTGGTGCTCAGGGCGGCACAACGACAACGGAATCGCGTCAAGAGGGTACGTGAGTATGTGGCCTTCTCCGTGTTGTGGAGACCGGGTGGCGACCAAAAGATGTGGGACGACTTGATGACGTGTTTGTAGTGATCTGTGGTGTTGATCGGCGGTGGTGAGGCACCCTAGGATGATGTCAGCAATGTGAATTGAAGCGGCGGTTTGGGGGGGGGGGTGGGGGTGATAGGGGATTTGAGTAGTAGGTGGCACCCCCTCTGAGTTTTGAGTAGGCAGAACCATCCGCTAGTTGCACCGCGTCGGAGAAGTGCCAAGAAGGAAAAACATGTCGGTGGCAATATAATAAACAAAAGTTGACTTGACTCCGACTCGAGTAAAAAATAATAGCTATTTCGTATTAAATTTAATAAAAATCCAAAAAATAAGGAAAATCTCATAAAATATAATACACACCATAACATCGCAATGATATGTTATATAACTAATAACTCATTCAAATTGCCTTATAATGTGTCCTAATACGTTATATAACTCCACTGATTTTAACCGATTCAAGTAAACCGATTGTTGTCCGATTTTTGATGAATAATTCTGATTCAATGACTCCCTTTTAATCTAATTCAATGTTTGATTCCAATTTTTGCAATTATGATACCACGGGGCATTACTAAGTATCATGTCTCCGAGTTTATTGAAGAAGATAATAGTACTAACTATCATATGTGTCATGGTTTACACAAACCATAATAGTATCAGCCATTAATGAATTACAATATATTTGTACAAGATGAAATCATATTTATAGTTTAAAGTTTGTCTCATTAAAATAAAAAGTAAATGACTTATAATAAAAGGGTAAAACATTTTCTCAAAAACTGAAATAAACAATAACAATTGGGGTTGCCAGAACCTCCTCTGACGTTTCAAGTTAAAGAATAATATCATTTCCAATAATTCTAGGTTCTGATTAGGAAGCACAATGGTCAATAACTTATGGATAACCTTAGGTTCTGATTAGGAAGCACAATGGTCAATAACTTATGGATAACCTTTCTTGTAAAAACCATGATTTTTAATACAAGACTCGAACCTAAATATTATGAAATAAATATAGATGAACCAATATGGTTGGTTATCAAGTCGACCAATCATGGTTCGACTTAAGGTCACCTAGAAAATACCTATTCATGAATGGATAATGGGGTGTGAGAATTTAATGAAGGGGTCGTTGAACCTAGGAAATACCAATGGATGATGGGGTGTGAGAATTTAATGAAGGGGCTCGTTGAACCTAGGAAATACTAATGGATGATGGGGTATGAGAATTTAATAGAGGGAATGGTTGAAGTGTATATATATGCAGGAGGAGGGAGTATTTCATTCCTCATCTCCGTCCCAGGCGACCTCCCCATTACTGTGTGAGTATTTCATCCCTCATCTTATTTGTTTCCATTAGGATTCTTGCATGCAAGGTTTGTTGAAGACGCCCTGCCAAGTTGCTAGATCTCCATCGTCTTATGCATGGGGTTCTTGTCGATTGCTTAGTTGTTTTGTAAATGGACATGTTAATAATTAAATTATCAATTAGATAATGGGGATTTGGATGAGGATAATTAATAATTAATTATCATTAGAATTGCTGAAAATTTAATAAGGAATGAAGACTAACATGAACTAATTACATCATTTAAAATTGATAGTATATTAGTCATGTAAGTTGCATGTAGGTTCATGCAAAATAAAATTATACTAATGTATAATTTTATGCCTTCATTCAGATTAGGGTTCACGGGTCACAGTCTGACGAAGTCACAAGTCAGGTACGTATAATAGGTAGAACATCGTACTTTCCTTGTTGATAGCCTAGGTCGGCCGGAGCCCAGATTCGACCACCATGCACCGAGTGCAACCGGGGTCAAAGAATTGACTCAGTCTGACACGGGGTCGACATTGTTTTGGAGTAGTGATAGCCGCCCCATAAAAAGGCTACGGCTGGGGTGAGCGAGGCACAGTGATTCCTCCATCGTACTGGAGTGCAGTGATAGCCTCCCCATAAAAAGGTTACGACCGGGGTGTGTGAGGCACTGGCACTAGAGTTGGCAGTGAGAGCTTCCCCACAAATGGGGCGTAGCATTCACCTGAGTGCAGTGATAGCCTCCCTATGAAAAGGCGCAGTGATAGCCTCCTATGAAAGGCTACGACCGGGTGTGTGAGGCACTGACACTAGAGTTGGCAGTGAGAGCTTCCCCACAAACGGGGCATAGCATTCACCTGAGTGCAGTGATAGCCTCCCCATAAAAAGGCTACGGTAGGGGTGTACAAGGCACTGGCACTAGAATTGGTAGTGAGAGCTTCCCCACAAACGGGGCGTAGCAATCACCCGAGTGCAGTGATATCTTCCCTACAAAAAGGCTACGGCCGGGGTGTGCGAGGCACTGGCACTGGAGACGGTAGTGGTAGCCTCCCCACAAAAGGGCTACGGCCGGTGTAACGACCCGCCATTTTTTACGATATTGTGGGCCTAACTGGCTAGGTGTTACTCAAAAGTAAAGTAATTATGTCAAACATTTTTTATAAATAATAATATATATAAAGATCCCACAGTCTTGGACTGTTTCCCAGCAGCCACACTTATTTCTCAATTAAATAAAAAAAGGAGTCTTCATATTTATTTTGCTCCATACTCTGGATGTCAATCACCTAACCTCGTATCTGCACACCTGCGGAAGCAATTCCGCGTTAGTGATTACAACACTAAGTAGTATAATAGATAAAACAAAACAAGTACATTCCACTATTTCCTTATGTTTATTTTAATATGCGGTGGAGCGATTCCGCTATACTCCAAAACAATGCGGAGGAGGTATCCGCTGTGATCCGCACACCCCGACCGTAGCCTTTTTGTGGGGAGGCTACCACTACCGTCTCCAGTGCTAGTGCCTCGCACACCCCGGCCGTAGCCTTTTGTGGGGTAGCTATCACTGCACTCAGGTGATTGCTATGCCCCGTTTGTGGGGAAGCTCTCACTACCAATTCTAGTGCCAGTGCCTCGCACACCCCGGCCGTAGCCTTTTTATGGGGAGGCTATCACTGCACTCCAGTGCCAATGCCTTGCACACCCTGGCCGTAGCCTTTTTGTGGGGCGGCTATCACTGCACTCAGGTGATTGCTATGCCCCGTTCGTGGGGAAGCTCTCACTGCCAACTCTAGTGCCAGTGCCTCACACACCCCAGCCGTAGCCTTTTTATGGGGCGGCTATCACTGCACTCCAGTGCCAGTGCCTCACACACCCCGGCCGTAGCCTTTTATGGGGCGGCTATCACTGCACTCCAGTGTGATAGAGGAATCGTTGTGCCTCACTCACCCTGGCCGTAGCCTTTTTATGGGGCGGCTATCACTACTCCAAAACAATGTCGATGCATTACACAATTTACGCACATAATACGACCCAGTGTCGGACTGAGTCAATTCTTTGACCCCGGTTGCACTCGGTGCATGGTGGTCGAATCTGGGCTCAGGCCGTCCTAGGCTACCAACAAGGAAAGTATGATGTTCTATCTATTATACGTACCTGACTTGTGGGTTCGTCCGACTGTAATCCGCTAACCCTAATATGAATGAGGGCATAAAATTATACATTAGTATAATTTTACTCGCGTCGAAAATGCACGCAACTAAATATTTAATATATGCCACATTAATTAATTTATTTAATTCAATAAGGTTCAACACTTCTTTATTTAATTAATTATGCTATCTCGTGATTTCTACACGATTATCTTTTATTGATCCATTATTTTACTTTACGAATTTATTATAAGAATAATCATTTTATTTATCAAATATAAATTTTATATGATAAAGGTGAAGTCTTTGTTAAATATTCCTCATAACTCTTCAATTTAAGTTAATCGCTTTTAATAAGCCGATTAATTAATTACCGTTTATCCTGATCGAAATTTATTAATTTCATGTAATAATTTATAAATTTATTATTTTGGCCACTTAACTCGTATCCCTTTAAATTAATTATTTTAATGATTTTAATACGAGTTGGTATTATTATTATGATTTTTAACTCAACCCGTATCGAGTCAAACAGAAATTACAAAACTGCCATCCTCTTCTTCTTCTTCTTTCCCGTCAGTCTACCCAAAACCAGTCTTCTTCTTCTTTCCCATCAGCCTTTCTCTTTTCCACCCAAAACCACTCCAACCTCTTCTCCTTCGACCCAAATCCAGATCATGTCCTTCACCAATTGTTTCCCTTCCCTAGCAATCCAATTGGCAGCAACTATCCAGGGCGACCTTGTTCTGCACCACCAAGGCGACTAACCAGCAGCCATGGCGACCTCGACCTGCTGCTATGGCGACTCCTACATGGCCAGCAGCACCGCCCAAGGCGACCCCTTCTTCCCGCACAACAACCCAACGCCCAGAAGAAGAGAAACACTACACTGCTGTGTGTTATATGCAACTGTTTGTGACACAATCGCCATGGTGCTGTTGCTGCAATTCAGCAGGACGTGCTACCATCCTTGGCCATAAATTCTATGAAATCTAACTTATAATTACTACAACATGCATAAGGACGTTGATGCAGCAACTGATCAGCAAAAGATTATGACTTGTCGCTGTAATTAATCACAAGCAACCAAGAATTGCTGCACAGCAGCAATTTACATTCCTGGGTGGATTTCTCGTTCTAGTCCAGTTTAATTCTCCTTTTTCTTGTTGATTTCAGGTTTTAGTTTCCATGATTATCTAGTTTATTATAATTTTTATCATATGTCTGCATGCAAACTAAGAAGAAGAGAGGAAGAAACTTACCAGAACAAGGGGAAACCGGCGTCTGTCCAAAGAGACTTATGTGAATGACGCCCCCTCCTTCTCCTTATATAATGAAAGAAGGCCTAGGGTATATGAAAACACACTTCGTTGCCGGGTAAATGGGTAAGTGATATGGTTCACTTTACTAGTTTAAACGGTTAAATGGTATGGTTTACTTAACCGGGTAAAAATACTTAACCGGTTAACTAATACTTTCCACTTGACCGGGTAATTAATAATTAACCGGGTAGCGGGTAAATAATTTAAATAAATTCATGGATACCAACGTTCGATCCCACCGCGTCGAATATATATATATATATATATATATATATATATACATATATATATATTCCGGGTCTTTACAGCCGGGGTGTGCGGATCACAGCGGATACCTCCTCCGCATTGTTTTGGAGTATAGCAGAATCGCTCCACCGCATATTAAAATAAATATAAGGAAATAGTGGAATGTACTTGATTTGTTTTATCTATTATACTACTTAGTGTTGAAATCACTAACGCAGAATTGCCTCCGTAGGTGTGCAGATACGAAATTAGGTGATTGACAACCAGGGCTATGGAGCAAAATAAATATGAGGACTCCTTTTTATTTATTTGAGAAATAAGTGTGGCTACTGGGAAACGGTCTAAGACTGTGGGATCTTTATATATGTTTTTGTTTAAAAAAAATGTTAGACATATTTGCTTAATTGTGAGTAACATCTGGCCAGCTAGGACCACAATGTTGTGACAAATGGTCGGGTCATTACATTACTAATCAATTAACTCCTCTTTCTCAACCTATCTCCTAATCTAGGATCCATGTGAAAAATCAATAATATGGTTAAAAACCTGATTATAAAAGTTATGGCTATCATGATAAAAATTTTCTTTGCCTAGCCAGCAACAATATTCATGTTTCAAACAATGAGAAGTATCATTCTACTTCCCCATAACAAAACACTTTAACATTAAAAAAATTCAAATGGAAAAGTAAAACCCTCCCTAAAACAGTTTAGAACACATCTTTTATTTTATGAATGATAGACCATGTGAATATTAGTACACTATAATTTCTTTTAGAAATAGAAACTGGGTTCGAAGAAGCGTTCCTTACGTGTATGTTCTCCATACCTACTGTTACAACCCTGAGTCTAGGATGCGCTGGGAGCTAGGTTTTGGCAGTTGTTCCTAGTCATCGCGCATCCAAACACAGATAGTCTATGCTATTCAGGTGGTGAAACAACTTACCATACACTAACCGTGTTATAGTTGTAGGTAGTTGGATCATGGTGCACGTAGTTGTTGAGCCAAGTGTCGGGAGACGGCGCGTATCGGCACATGTAGCGGTATATGGTGTATCGGGAATGTGGCAGTGATCGAGTCCAAGAAACCTGAAGATGGTGGTGGTTCATGGTATGGAGCTCTAGTCGGGTGCTAATGATCGAGCACCAGGGCTAGGCATCACAAGCAGGCCGGTGTTTATGTCGGCAGAGTGAGGTTGGGTGCAACTGAGTGTACCGAGCAGAATACCGATAAGGCTATCGAGCAACGTACCGAGTAGCACAGGCGTGCCGAGCAGCTTGCCGATCGAATTGGTAGCACCGAGTAAAATACCGGTACTGGGTTGCGGCATGCTGGAGAACACGGCGTAGGCATGTAGCGGCATGCAGATACCAGTGTTTGGAGCGGTATTTGGTTCCTTACGGTAGCGATGTCCAGTGGTGATTTGGTGCCGACGTTTGCACCGACACTGGGCGTCAACGTGTGTGGCGGCACTGGATTCTGGAGTTTGCAGCGGTAGATGGATGCTGGTCTTGGAGCTAGAAACTACTGGTAGCGTCGAAGAGGTTGATCTTGTGGCCGAGCGTTTGCTAGGGTCAAGCTTGTAGGCGAGATCGTTGAACTAGCGGTGCAACCGATGGTTTGGAGGAAGCTTCGTGGAAAGTGGGTAGGAGCATATCTGGAGAGGATCTGGATATCCTGATATCCCAGGCATGAGCAATGTTGCAACAAACTCAGGTTGGAGATAAGCCTAAGCCATGGGGAAGATCCTGGACGTGATCAAGTCTAGGGATAAGGACGCGGTGAATCTTAGGTGATCTTTTGGAGATAAAGATTACGGGGAAGATTTGGGTTTATCTAGAGTTGGTGAACACGAGTTAAGGTTTTCTACATAAGGGGTGACCTCTTATATGGGAAAAAAGAGAGAACGTCTGGTAGAGGAGAGAACTACTAGAAAGAGTTGTGTTGAGGTTTCCATGGAGAGAAGCATACTGAGATCAAGGTAGGGAGACACTGAAATAAACAATAACAATTGGGGTTGCTAGAACCTCCTCTGCCGTTTCAAGTTAAACAATAATATCATTTAAAATAATTCTAGGTTCTGATCAAGAAGCACAATGGTCAGTAACTAATGGATATCCTTACTAATCAATTAACTCCTCTTTCTCAACCTATCTCCTAATCTAGGATCCATGTGAAAAATCAATAATATGGTTAAAAACCTGATTATAAAAACTATGGCTGTCATGATAAAAATTTTCTTTCCCTGGCTAGCAGCAATATTCATGTTTCAAACAATGAAAAGTATCATTCTACTTCCTCATAACAAAACACTGTAACATTAAAAAAATTCAAATGGAAAAGTAAAACCCTCCCTTAAACAATTTAGAACACATCTTTTATTTTATGAACGATAGACCATGTGAAAATTTGTACACTATAATTTCTTTTAGAAATAGAAACTAAGTTCGAAGAAGCATTCCTTCCTTGTATGTTCTCCATAACTACTGTTGCAGCCTTGAGTCTAGGATGCACTGGGAGCTAGGGTTTGGCGGTTGTTCCTAGTCATCCCACATCCGAACATGGATAGTTGGTGCTATCTAGGTGGTGAAACAACTTACCATACACTAACCGTATTACAGTTGTAGGTAGTTGGATCATGGTGCAAGTAGTTGTCGAGCCAAGTGTCGGGAGACAGTAAGTATTGGCACATGTAGCGGTATATGGTGTATTGGGCATGTGGCGGTGGCCAAGTCCAAGAAACCTCAAGATGGTGCTGATTCGTGGTATGGAACGCTAGTCGGATGCTGGTGATCGAGCACCAGGGCTAGGCGTCACGAGCAGGTCGGTGTTTATGTCGGCAGAGTGAGGTTGGGTACAATTGAGCGTATCAAGCAGAATACTGATTAGGCTATTGAGCAGTGTACCAAGTAGCACAGGCATGCTAAGCAGCTTGCCTATCGAATTGGCAGTACCGAGCAAAATATCGGTACTGGGTTGCGGCATGCTGGAGCACATGGTGCAGGCATGTAGTGGTATGCAAATTCCAGTGTTTGGAGTGGTATTTGGTTCCTGGTAGTAGCAATGCCCAACGGTGATCTGGTGCCGATGTTTGCAGCGGCACTGGGCGTGGACGTGTGTGGCGGCACTGGATGCTGGAGTTTGCGGCGGTAGATGGATGCCAGTCTTGGAGCCGAAAACTACTGGAAGCGTTGAAGAGGTTGTTCTTGTGGCCGAGCGTTTGCTAGGGTCAAGCTTGTAGGCGAGATGGTTGAACTAGTGGTGCAGCCGATGGTTTGGAGGAAGCTTCGCGGAAAGTGGGTAGGAGCATATTTGGAGAGGATCTAGATATCCTGATATCCCAGGCACGAACAATGTTGCAACAAACTCAAGTTGGAGATAAGCCTAAGCCATGGGGAAGATCCTGGACGTGATCAGGTCTAGGGATAAGGACGCGGTGAATCTTAGGTGATCTTTTGGAGATAAAGATTACGGGGAAGATTTGGGTTTATCCGGAGTTGGTGAACACGAGTTAGTGTTTTCTACATAAGGGGCGACCTCTTGTATGAGAAAAAAGAAGAACGTCTGGTAGAGGAGAGAACTGCTGGAAAGAGTTGTGTTGAGGTTTTCGTTGATGAGAAGCATACCAAGATCAAGGTAGGGAGACGGTGAAGGGCTGCAATCGATCCTTGGAGTAGGATTGGACTTCACATGTGGGCTGCTGGATTAGTCAAGTCGACTGGGATCGAGGTATTATGCAACTTACATTCTTGTCAACCCCTTGCATATACTAGTTGAGGAAATTGCATGTAACCAGTTGATCCAAGGGGGACGACTGGAGGGTTGAGAGTGAGGACCGAGTGAAGGTGTTCTCACGGTCTCTCAAGCGAGGTTGAGAGATTCGACATGGGGTTTGCATGTCCACAGCCGACAAGTAGTCTGGGAGGGATTACTTGTGTCCTATGTTTATGATTTGAATAAAGGTTGGGATGGAGTCCCTGTAATTAAGTTGTGTCAGCGTCAGTATTTGGCATTGGGCATCAATCCAAGGATTTCGGGATTGGGGCTGTACCGTGAATGGGTAACGGTATTTGTGCTAATAGTGGGTAGCCGGTGCGCTGGGATGTTGAACAACAGGACTTGGCGAGAGCGTAGCGCTGTGGTGTGTTGCTTGGTGATCGGTACCTGGTATGAGGCACTGCTGTCTGGGTAGTCAGCAGGGTGTGCTGTGCCGGGCGTGTTGGTGGGTAGCGCTATTGACAACGGGATCTGTTTCTGTCTCTCGCAAGTATTGTCGAGAGGAGCGCAACTTGTGGAAGGCTGGTGTTCCCAGGAGGGGAATATGCCACACAGACGCTGATAAATAGGCAAAAAATTCTACCTTGAATTACGTCCATGACAGAGGGTATCAGAAGCGCAAGTTCTAAGTTCGAGTAAAGCCGCATACTACAACACGGTCTCCACATTTACTACTGACAGATCAAATTTTCCAGAAGATGGATACACAAAATGCGACTCTCAAGGAGAGGCTTACACGACTAGAAGTGTTGGTGGGCGGTCCTACCAACAATGAAGATGGATCAAACTGTCTTCCATAGACTATAGTCCTTGATTGGAAGTGATCTTGGACTTGAATACTCGGGTTGGCGACAAGCCCGAGCCCAGCCATGTGTAGGAAACGGTAGGGATGCTGGAGGATCTCCGGGTTGCAATTGAAGTTATGCATTCCGACATAAGTTTGCTGAAGCAGGTAGTCACAACGCAACCTCAACACGGTGGTGTTGACCGTGCAGCTGACGAAAACTTAGTTCCGGAAGGCTTAAAGTGCCAGAGCCACACAAGTTTTCAGGGAACAGATCAGCCAAGGATCTGGAAAACTTTGTATGGGACATTCAGGAGTATTTTGTTGCTGCAAACATACCCGAAGACAGACAGGTTTTGATGGCGAGCATGTACTTGAGTGGGATGCCAAATTATGGTTCAGGACTCGCACCGAGGAAAATGAAGTTGCTGGTCAACCCTGTATGGAAACTTGGGATTCTCTGAAGCGGGAACTTCGGTATCAGTTCTTGCCGACCAACACTACATGGGAGGCAAGAGACCGACTCAAGAAATTGAGACAGACAGGAACGGTCAGAGATTACGTGAAAGAGTTCAGCTCGTGCCTCCTCGACATCAAAAATATGTCAGAGGACGACAAGTTGTTTAACTTTGTCACTAGTCTACAACCATGGGCACAAATGGAGTTAAAGCGGCAGAAAGTATCAGATTTGCCTGCAGCTTTGGTGGCGGCTAATGCTTTGGTAGATTTGAAGCTTGCTAGTGGTTCACGCGATGATGGTTTGAGCAGGAAATTCCAGAGTAGCAAGGTCAGTAACCGGGATGGCAAGGAGAAGTTGTTCCAAGGGCCCAAGCAGAAGAAGAAGGGGTATACCTGCAATGCAGGAAACAACAATCGGGTTGCCGATGTTAACAAGTCTGGATGCTTTGTGTGCTGGGGACCTCATAGGGCTAGGGACTGCCCAACGAAGGTCAAGGTGAGTGCTATGGTGGCAGCTGAGGACCACGAGCAAGGGGTTGAGACGCCCATTGCCCGAACAGCTACCCTTCAAATTCTCGGGGCACTGAGAGCTGGAGGTTCGGATCATGGAGAAGCCGACCTGATACAAGTTCCATGTGTAGTGAACGGGAGGCAGATATCAGCCCTAATAGACACAGGTGCGATGCACAGTCTAGTCTCCAAGGGGATGGCATTGGAGCTAGGGTTGAAGACCGGGATTGACACAAGCACGATCAAAGTAGTCAACTCACAGGCTAAGCAGGTAGATGACATTGCTAGGAATGTGCGAATTCGTCTGGAAGAGTATGAGGGCTGCATTGACCTGATGGTGATCGAGATCGACGATTTTGACCTGATCATCGGGAATGCATTCATGCGGACTGCTGGTATGGGAGTGTTCCCACAGTTAGGAGGCGTGCTGATCATGAGTGGAGCAGATACCTGTTTTATTCATGGCCAGGAGAAGCCTACCGGAGTCAAGGATGTTGCTGTCCAGGGTAAAAAGCTGGCGGCTATGCAGCTTGTTCGGGAAACAGGCAGGATACCTTGATGGGTGTTGCTGAGATGTTGATCCAGCCGGACCAGGTGGTGTTGGTGCCGGTAATGAGGTTGCTGGAGGCACAGTCCAGCGTAATGCCGGGTGAGTGCGGGAACTCGTCAGCTCCCGAGATGGTGGTCGTACACCAGGCCACAATGGTGCCGACATGGAGTGTGCACCAACGGTAGCGTCAGAATGTATGCAACCGTGTGAATTCACAGGACTGAATATCCAGACGGAGGAGTTGCTGGATATGGAGAAGGTTCAGCCATCAACGGAAGTACCTATTCTAATCCAGGAAGGATCGAATGAGGTAATGAACCAGTACCTTGTTCCTGGTGTTGCTGATTTACGTAATAGACTTGGACAGGCAATAGGCAGTGCCAAGAGGGACCTGAACTCGAGGTGTTGGTTTGTCCGAACGCAGACAGAGGGAATGCCAAGTGAGTCCATGAGGGATCACCGGGGTCAGTTGAGGCAAGTTGTGAATCAGTTCAGGAGACATCAGCCAGGGTGTGAATTCAGCCGAAGGACGTGGAGTGTCCTAAAGCATGATGATGGCCAGGTGTGAGAGGAATCGGAGGTTCAGTCCATTGCCAAGTGGCTGAAACCGACAGTGGTGACAGGGGAAAGCTGCTTATGGGAGGCCAGTAAGGAGCTCACACACAGGTTCAACTGTGTGGAGTCACCAGCAACTGCTAAGCTGCGAGAACAGTCAGGGGCGTGGTCGGTGCCATGCCAATTAGCTTTTGCGCAATCGAAAGCTACATCATCGGAACCAATGTTGGGATTGCCGGATCTCAACCAACTGAGAGAAGCTGCTGGATTACAGTTCCTTGTCATGGGGGACGAGGTAGCTAAGATCTTATCCGAGACCCAGGAAAGACTAGTGATGATGGATCCAGTGGACAAGCTGAGGGTTGACAGAATCAGTAGGAGGCTGGTTCAAGGGTGTTGGCTAGATGATGGAGTGATTTATGCAGGTTGGTGTCAGCTAAACCTTTGTACCGGTAGATCATGACAAAGGCTCGAGGAGAATAAGTCCCAGATTACCCAATGGGCGAAGCATTGTGGTCGAAACCAGATGCGTACACTTAGCATGCGAGTGTATTATCGATCGAGGAAGAAGACTGGTAAGGGAGCTTTTGTGAAGTCCAGATTAGGAGTATCCACAGGACATGGTGGCTGGAAGGTCATGAAGAGGTGACGCTGCAACTTCGATCTACACCAAGAAGGCCATGGGAGTTGGTCTTATCAGACACGAGGTCTGTGTTCCTAGAGGAGAAGGGGACAACAGCGAGATTGGTTGTAGTGGAGTCTACAATTGATCATTCTGAGCCTGAGGAGCAAACTGAGAAGGCGAATGCGTTACTCAGGGATGAGTATGTGAGGCTGAGTCACTAGCCGAGTTATTGAAGTTGAAGCGCATGCCACAGATTTAGTGGAAGATCCGAAGTATACAAAAACATCGACGAGTGTAGAGGTACACTGGGATTTTTGAGATGGAGAAGTACATACGTCATCCTACTTTCTGGGTTAGTTTTGGGCATCCATTCCATGTGGATTTGATTAGTCCGGGAAGAACTCATTCGAGGGAGCTCCATCCGCTGACCAGCAATAGTGTGAGGGTGTGATGGAAGAAACCTTGGTGCATAGGCAGGTGGTGCTACTGATAAGCTAGTATGAGCTGGAAAGTGGCATGTGGCATTGTGGGAGTAGAATCCAGAAGCGCGAGGGAGGACTTAACCCTCTATGAGGACGTCGGGTCTCATTGGT
The DNA here is from genome assembly GCA_033002965.1 of Piper betle. Classification (NCBI taxonomy): domain Eukaryota; kingdom Viridiplantae; phylum Streptophyta; class Magnoliopsida; order Piperales; family Piperaceae; genus Piper; species Piper betle. Next base: position 105,008 of record JAURVB010014565.1, on the reverse strand, counting down.
CGAGGGGAGCTGTTACAGCCCTGAGTCTAGATGCGCTGGGAGCTAGGGTTTGGTGGTTGTTCCTAGTCATTCCACATCCAAACACGGATAATTGGTGCTATCCAAGTGGTGAAACAACTTACCATACACTAACTATGTTATAGTTGTAGGTAGTTGGACCATGGTGCACATAGCTATCGAGCGGTGTTTGGAGCGGTATTTGGTTCCTGGTGGTAGCGATGTCCAGCGGTGATCTGGTGCCGACATTTGCAGCGGCACTGGGTGTCAATGTGTGTGGCGGCAATGGATGTAGGAGTTTGCAGCGGTAGATGGATGCCAGTCTTGGAACCGGACACTACTGGAAGCGTCAAAGAGGTTGATCTTATGGCCGAGCGTTTCCTAGGGTCGAGCTTGTAGGCGAGATGGTTGAACTAGCGGTGCAACCGATGGCTTGGAGGAAGCTTTGTGGAAAGTGGGCAGGAGCATATCTGGAGAGGATCTGGATATCCTGATATCTCAAGCACGAGCAATGTTGCAACAAACTCAAGTTGGAGATAAGCCTAAGCCGTGGGGAAGATCCTGGACGTGATCAGGTCTAGGGATAAGGACGCGGTGAATCTTAGGTGATCTTTTGGAGATAAAGATTATGGGGAAGATTTGGGTTTATCCAGAGTTGGTGAACACGAGTTAGGGTTTTCTATATAAGGGGCGGCCTCTTGTATGGGATAAAAGAGAGAACGTCTGGTAGAGGAGAGAACTGCTGGAAAGAGTTGTGTTGAGGTTTCCGTGGAGAGAAGCATACCAAGATCAAGGTAGGGAGATGGTGAAGGGCTGCAGTCAATCCTTGGAGTAGGATTGGACTTCACGTGTGGGCTGCTGGATCAGTCAAGTCGACCGGGATCGAGGTATTACTCAACTTACATTCTTGTCAACCCCTTGCATATACTAGTTGAGGAAATTGCATGTAACCAGTTGATCCAAGGGGGAAGACTGGAGGGTTGAGAGTGAGGACCGAGTGAGGGTGTTCTCACGGTCTCTCAAGTGAGGTTGAGAGATTCGGCATGGGGTTTGCATGTCCACAGCCGATAATTACTCTGGGAGGGATTACTTGTGTCCTTTGTTCATGATTTGAATAAAGGTTGGGATGGAGTTTCTATAATTGAGTTGTGTCAGCGTCAGTATTTGGCATTGGGCGTCAATCCAAGGATTCCAGGATTGGGGCTATACCGTGAATGGGTAGTGGTATTTGTGCTAGTAGTGGGTAGCCGGTGCGCTAGGATGTTGAACGACAGGACTTGGCGAGGGCGTAGTGCTATGGTGTGTTGTTTGGTGATCGGTACCTGGTACGAGGCACTACTGTCTGGGTAGTCAGTAGGGTGTGCTGTGCCAGGCGTGTTGGCAGGTTGTGGTATTGACAACGATATCTGTTTCCGTCTCTCGCAAGTATTGTCGAGAGAACCACGACTTGTGGAAGGCTGGTGTTCCCAGGACGGGAATACATCTCACAGATGTTGAATTACGTCTGTGACACTTGCCATCTTTGTTAAAAAATTTGAAGCAAAAAATCTTAAAGCACACCTTAACTTTCCATGAAGCATTTCAAAAAATTCATCACATTACGGGCAACATTAAAAAAATTTACAACACTTAGAATATCAATCTTTCATACTCAATTGAATGCATTCATTAAAGATTAACGAACTTAAATTCACCACATCATTCTTTATTTAGGAGAGGTACTAAAACTATTAATCATACTTAATTTCACTTCATCAATCTTTATTTAGGGCCATTTGGTTGATATGAAAATTTTGAAATAATCAACTTGACCAAAAGTAGTTATATTTAATATATTTTATTATAAAAAGGTATTATTGAGTAATTTATTTTATACACAAAATAAGTATGATTATATTTATTAGATCACAAAATAATCATAATTATCTTGTGTGGCTAACCTATCTGCTCTCCAATGAGCCACAAAAATCTCCCCTCTTTTCTTATCTATTGAGATAAGAAAAAGGAGAAATATTTTTTTGTTTATTCGATATCACATGAGTGGCCCACATGAGGTAGTTATGATTAATTTGAATGCAAAACACATGATAAAAGTAATGATTTTTTAAAATATAATATATATATATATATACTAATTTTAGTAATTTAATTATTTAAAATTTTCATATCATTTATACTTCTTTCCTGCTAACCAAACGGAACCTTATAAGAAAAAAAATTAAAATTTTTAAACATTGATAATAAAATTATAAAGCAATAAGATAGAAATTAGCTGACTTTTATCAAAACATAATATAAAAGTCTCTATTTCAGTATCTGAAATTGATCAATTAAAAAAATAAATACCATTATTTTTTTTACTAGCAACTCCCTTGTGAAAAAAATGAAACTTCACCCAAGAAATCAGATGATGGTGAAAAAATTCAAACGAATAATCAAACAAGAGTAATAGAAATATGAAGGAATAAAAAAGAGTTAGATATGTATAAATAAAATTTTATTAAAGTAAGGCAGGTGATAGTAAAGAAATTTGAATGAATAAATTGACAATAATAATAAGAAAATGAAGTGATAAGATAAAGAGTTTACCAATACTTGTAGAAGGTATTAGTTTCGGAAAGAAAACACGGTTACCACCGAAGGGGGAAGGATAGACGATGGTTGAGGATCTTGGGCCCTTTGGGCCCTCAACCAAGCTCTGATACCACTGTTGGGCCCTTTGGGCCCCTGAAAGGGAGATGCAACAGGTGTCACGGGTCTCTCTTAATCTAACAATTAACTTAAGGAATAAGGCTTTCTCATTAGCCTATATAAAAGTCACCAACATCATCTGTGATCAATGTAAGATTAATCTAACAACTCCCCTTCACACATCCGGGCGACCCCGAAACTATCATCGTCTGACAATCTCCTCTTCATCAAACATAACTCAGATATCATTGCCTAACTCCCATTAATTCATCACACAGAACCCATGAAGGAGACCCCGACAATCGGCGTAGGCAAATACCAAATCATCAACGACCGATGTAGGATAAACCCAAAGGGCCCAAGAGAGAAGGGTGCATGACTTTGGAAGGTGTGTAATCCCTTGCAATGACACAGAGAGAGGTACGTCCAAGGGTGTTTTCAACAATGAGGGGGTGCAATTTGTAAGGGCAGAGGGGGAGAGAATGCAACGCTTGCGGGAGGCGAGGAATTGGTTTGCCCTCTGCCTTCTCCCTTTTATAAATAAGAAGGGATATCATAATCCACCTTTTTTAGAGAAAAGAATGTTGTGTATATGTTCCATCTAGCATTTCATATATTATATATACATAATTGATATATCTTGTGACTGCCTAGTATATTCAATGTGTTAGTTTTAATTTTGGCATGCAAGCTAATGCTGGTATTAATAGTATTTGTCAATGTATATTTTTTTAGAATTTTGCCGTATAAATCCACAATTCTGATATTATTCTCCATCATATAGGAAAAGGTAGAGACAAAAATTTCCTCAAAACAACCTTGGTTTACAAGCTCATGACGCAGTGACATCAATAGTCGTGGGATAAACAAAAGCATATATAAGATAGGCTTCTTCTACTTCATCCTTACCACATCACCGTGGAATTGATACTGACTGTCTATTCGATTCCAGAAGTTCGAGAAGAGTTCAAAAATAACCAAAAAGGTCCACAACATTAAGGAATATTAAGGGTATTATTGTACTTTCAAAGGATCAATTGGCCTTCAAACCACCTGGTAGTCTATCATTTAGCTAGCTGCTTGTAAACAAGTGAAACTTCTGTACTACATACATTGATTACTGTGGGGTTTCTTCAAGAAATAAAATTTTGATTTCTTTTGCATCAAGTTTAGCCCTTATAGAGACTTATAATAATTAAAGAAAACTTGTAATAGGTGTCACACACCTCTCTCAATCCAAAAGGTAGCTCATAGAGTAAGGTTTTCTCATTAGCTTATATACAACTCACCAACATCATCCACGACTGATGTGACAATCTCCCATTCATCAGACAAAACTCACGTATCATCACCGAACAAACTCTAGAAAATCCTCAAGTAATTGTCCTCATGTAGGATGAGGTAACTATTTGGCTTATACTTTCACAATAACTACTCCACTCTGTCGGCAGTAGTGCAATATATAAATGGTAGTTATGCATCACAGATGGTAGTACTATACATTCTGTTGGTGGTAGTGCATCACGGTTTGTGGTTGGGAAACTCAGACAGTGGTTGTGCATTACGGACGGCAGTTGTGTTACTCAGACGGTGGTTGTGCATCGCGGAAGGCGATTGTTCTTCCACTTTTGAAGATCTAATCTTGATCATGTACATCGTGAACCCATTATTGTCTCTAACATGTTTATCTCCATGTGTCTACTTCACCTGAGGTAGCTGCTATCAATTCGGCTCAGGTTATCCAATCATGCGTGTCGAATCCGGAGGGATCTAGATCATAATGGTGACACAGACAATGACAAACTAATGTTGAGCCTACACTTATCATGGAATCTGGATTGCCTGCTCCCTTAAGAGCTTACTACCTCTCGTGAGAAATCACTGATCTAGCCCTGGCAAATCGAGTGAAATCTTGTCTACCTTCTAAATTTGTTATCAAAGGTAATCTTGCTCATCCTTGGCATGTTCATGACTCTGTCTGTTGAAGAGTGGCCAACAATACTATTGGGACAGACATACACTAGTGGAAGAGGGGAAGGTGGTGAAGTGTCCATGGGACCATAGATTCACCTCATGACTCATCCTCATCCACTGCTATCACCTGAAAGTTTTCTATCTCAAGTCATCTGTCCAAACTCTCATTTGTGCTCCAAGTACTTCAGTGGCTCCACTGTCATAGCCACATCCTTCATCCACAGGGATTTGTCTGAAGGTCCAAGTTCTCCAAAGTAGGCCTCAAACTACGCCTAATGGATCTGTCTAGGGGATCTGGTAGTGCAACTCATGTGCCAACTAACTTTGTCAGTGTTTTCATACTTCAAACTCCTTATATATGTCATCTCTGATAACTTCATTTCACAATGTACACCATGTCCCAAGGAAGGTGTAACACCCCGTTTCGTCTCACCCGTGAACCGACCCGGAAATGTCACCGGCGACCGAACCGTTCGCTAATCTACTGGGTTCGGTTAAGCCGACCCAGATCTGCCCTCGGTGTCTCAAGATGGAGATGCAACATGAAATGCATGGATGTGATGCGTGGGTTCTAACGTAGTCCTACGTACATGCCATGACGTGCAAGCAAAGACAAGATAAAATAATAAATGAGAAACCAAAAGAAAATATATACTATTTTATGAAAATACGGTAAAACATGATAATCTATCGTAGCATTCATCATTATCTCCTTCGTTTCAATTGAACCGAGCCTGAACTCCAAACTCACTACTCATTCACATTTATCCATTCATTTCACAACAAGCAATTAATCAAACACATCAAAATTATCATTCACGTAGCAATAACACACCGTCATTATACGTTACACGCGGCAGGTACATGTGTGCGCGGTTCTGTGCTGCTCCTCCGCAGTCCCGACAGCTTTCATCGCTCGCATTCCTCACCTACATATATATAGAAAAACCGTCAGTAACGAGTGTTACCGGCCCGGAAAATAACTAATATCAATCTGGCACAGGAGAGCAAACTCTCCTGTTGAATGAAAACCATATACTTCCTCAAGAACTCTCATCAGGGCACATACGGGAGCCGTCGCCCTCGGTTCGACAGCGTCCCCCTATCTTTCACATTCTCATGCCTCGGCCATTTCTCTATTGCTTCTCGCGTCAAATCTCATTCCTTTCCGCCCTCTGCACCTTCCATATTACTCCTGGCCTTGAGCACGAAGGCCGAATACTCTCAGGCAGTCGCCTTCAGTACCCTTTGAAACCACAAGTCTAGACATGCGCTGCAATGCAGTACCCGTGAACCTCCACTCTTCTCCGGGTTTGAGGAACTCAAAGGTGGAGTTGTCAGGATCCCTTGGGAATGAAACGGCCCGCACACCATTCCAGAGCCCACTGTCGACACACACGTGCCCGCTCGCGTAGCACGGTAGTCGGATTTCCCTCATTCAGTCTCTCACAAAAACACGAAAACTATACATATATATAGGTCTGGGTTGGGATTTATACAATAGGCCCGAAGGCAACGTGAGCTGGATCTGAAGTTCGAAAACAAACTCGAGGGATCTCATCCTCGAGGGTTATTAATCCAGAAAATTGTTGGCTAAATGGCCCGAGTTAAGTGGGATTCGATAAAACGCCACTTAACTCGTCCTGCACATAATAAATCAAATACACAAGAGAGTAGCGTAAATCAGAGAACGAGTCCTAAACGGACCTGGTAGAAGCTCCAAACGGGTCCACGCGCCTCGGCGGCGAGCTCCTACACTGTACCTACACAATCAAGCTAAAAACTAACGCCCGCATGATGAATCACATATCCTATATCACACACAATCAACACAATCACACGTCAATCAACACACATCAACCTATATCAATTCTAGCGAGTCTACTTAAGCTAGTTTGATTAGATCATGATTATTACTTAATAACCCTAATTAGTTTCATAACTTCTATTTTTAACACCACACAATCAAACAAATTTCATATTTTTATCCTTAATCAAATCTACATTTATATATATTATTATAACACACAATTCACCAATCCTATCATGCAATTCTAATAATCAAAACTTTCAAATAATTAAATTAAAATAAATTATACCTCGCGTCGTCGAAAATCGGCGACGGCTAGGGTTTCCGTTTCGTGGCTCGAAACTCGAATTCGGCACCTAGCGGCGTCCGAAGTCCGATCAGATTGGACCGGGTGCGTTCGGCGGATGATCCGGCGAATTTCTCACAAATCCAATTTCCGGCGGTTCCGGCGGTTTTCCGGCGAGTGTCGGCGGTTTTCCGGCGGATTCTGACGGTTTTCCGGCGATGATTTGGGACGGGGCAATCAGGGGGTCTATCGGCACCAGCTCGACGAGCTCAGTCCAATGGTGGTGTCAAACAGGGTAGCCGAGGCGGCGATGGCCGTCGACGGCGGCGTCGAAAATGGGCGGCGGTGGCGGAGTTCTCCGATCGAGGCTCCGGCCGGCCTCGACGGTGGTCGGGACGATGGGGGAAACGTCGGCGACGTCGAGGGGTGGTCGTCGGGGTCACAGCGGCGGCGGCGCGGCCCGGACGGCGGCAAAATCAGTGGGCGGAGCGTCGCGGCTTGTGGGGCGATTCCGGCATCGTGGCGGCGCGACGGTGGCCGGGGTTGGTCGGGGCGGCACGGCGACGACACGTTGATCGGCGGCCAGGCGGCATCGGCCGTGGCGGCGGTGGCGCGCGAATAGGGGCGGCGGCGGTTAGGGTTTGGGCGTGGGGGAGAAAAGGTCAGGAGGAAGAAGAAGCGCGTGCGATGGCATTTTCGTAAATAAGTATTGACTCGATTCCTACTCGAGTCAAAATAATAACTAGTTCGTAATAAATTCTAAAAAAATCTAGAAAAATATGGAAAAATCACATAAAATAAAACAAACACAACAACATCCAAATGACATGCTCTATAACTAATAACCCACCCGAATATAATCCAACGCGTCCTAATTCGTCCTTCGGCCCTAAAACTATTTCTACGATCAAACATATAAAAAGAAAAAATACTGCATACTTTGATATATTCAGATAACTCGTATCTCACCATCTTCTCGACGTTATCATCATATATTCAGGTACACCTGACTCTCATCGCTCATAACTCACGGCTGGTCTCGACTTAGCACGCGATTCATGAAACCGACTCGACTCGAACCAACGATCGAACCGACTGGTTCGGTAACGTAAAACCCTGACTCGAATCACGGGTTTTACAGAAGGATTGATGTTGTGATATGCAAAAGATAGACAAGTGTTGTAAAGTCCTCAGTGCTCCAAAAACTCCTGGTCACTATTTGTCTCAACTTCAACTAACTGAATATATGAACACTCTAAGTAGTCCAAATCTCTTACACAGTAAAAGGAAGGAAGAGTATATAAACTTATCCTGGCATGCCTGTGAGATCAATGCTGGCATCTACTGAAATCATGATCTCATATCCATCTCATAATTTCTATTAACACTGAAACATGCATTGCTCAGGTCTGATTGAGTAACAATCTAAAATACAATGAAAATTCTAAAATAAATGCCTATCGGCTTGGCTAAGGACAGCTCCACATAATTGGCTCAAAATGAAAGTCTTCCATCTCAATTGACTAAGAGATGGCTCTGAAACCAACTGTAACACCCCGAATTCAGTTCACTTAAGAACTGAATCAGAAATGTTACGATTGAGTCAAGTCATGTTTAAAGTTGTTGGTCGATAAGACTCAATCAATAACTAGATCAAAACAAACTTACTTGGTGTCATGAGAATGAAAGGCATTGTTAAATATACGTCAAAACACATCAAATATAAATAAAAGTAAGAACAAAATAACAACACTGAGCTCAAGCGTGTGTAGCATTTATTTATCCTCCCACCAAAGTCGACTCAAGATTTCAAGACCTACATATATAATATAAAAAATGTCAGTAGTGAGTATTATTGGTCCAAAAAATAACTAATACAAATTGACAAATGGGTATTCCATTACCCATAGAAACTTATGAAACTTCAGAATTACCTCACATTGGGTGGTAAGCAAACATACTTAAACAAGTACCGGCTTACATGCACAGCTTATATTCAAATTCATACATACAACGCTTACGTTCTCACATCTTTCATATATCACCCGCCATGGTACTTGAGTGGCAAAAGGAACAGTTAAGTTAGTGCCACAAATTCCGAAAATGTACTACATTCGCAGTACCCTCATGCACCGCACTATCTCAGGGCTTGAAGGAGTACTAGTACGGTCCATACATATCTCCATACCACTCACTCTCTTAATTGTGAAATCTGTAAAAATGCGCGTACTTATATAATAGGTTTAGGGAATAGGCCTATATCATATATTTCTGGAGTTTCAGTTCGAAAACTAACAAAGGATCTCATCCTTGTAGTTTTATTAAACATGTGTAGAAATACGGCTAAATGGCCCAACATCAGAGGGATCCAATAAAACACCATCGATGTCGTCCTACGTCTAAAACACAATTAAACTCTATACGCAGTGAGTCAAGCAAAAGGGAGAGTCCTACGGGCCTGTGGTCCAAGCTCCAAGCGCATCGACACTTCTACGGTGAGCTCGGACTCCGTAACCTACATCGAAACCCAGTGCTAAGTAACATGCAGATGTCTCTATATGATGTATATTTGTGGTGTGTGCTCATATCTTCAATCCATCATAATAAAAAAACAGTGCTAACAAGCTTATCACTAAACACCTGGCACGTAAATCGAGACATAATAATAATAAAAATAAATAATAAATATACTCATAGATAATTAGGTAAATAAGAAATAAATGAACATAAATAATACTCTAATAATAAAATAATAATATAATTATACTATATAAATATATTGTTAAGCATAAATAAATATCACATATACTCGTGTTAGTAAACATATGAATAATTAAATAAAAAAACAAACAAACAAATAAATAAATAAATAAATGACTAGTATTAATTAATCATGAAGAATATTATTATAAATATTAAATATACGAACATATGCCTAAATACATATAAACAATAACATGAGTAAGAAATAATTAATAATCAATCAATTAAATAAATAAAATAAAATAAACATGAACAAAAATATTATCTATAAATTTATACACTATCAATAATATTAATATGTGGCAATCATTCATCGTAGTCAACAATATATAAATAATAAGAAATGAATAAACATGAATAAATAAATAAATAAAATAAAATAATTAATATATAAAGAAAAATACTCATTACATCTAGACATGCTAAACAATGTGAATATGCATCAAAACTAATGTAGGGGTTCTCGAATTACTAAAAACGGTCGAGAAATGACTGAAAACGGGCTAAACCAGACTGAATCAAGCTGAACTAGACAAAACCAAATTTAACCAACTTAGTCTGGGTTTACTAGAAAATTGGGCTGCGTTGACTAGGCAGACATAAACTAGAGTGATGGACATGAACACGGGCTTAGATTGGCAGACTCGAGCATGGCTTGGCCCACACAAACCGGGATAGTGGATGCGGTCATTGGCAAACGGGCAGAACGGAGGGCAGCGATGCCAGCCCCTGAAAAACACTGATGAAGGCCTTGCTGGGGTCACCACCGGTCAAGATCGATGGAGGGGGAGGACGAGGAACATGATGGTAGTGATGACCGGCATGGTTTGGCTATCAGTTGGCCAAAAAATAGCCAGAAAGGTGCAGCTTCGCCCCTGGTGCAGCGACGTCGCTAGCACTGAACACGGCCTCGGAGATGGTCGTGGATGGTCTCAAATGAAGATCACTTCATGATGAAACTGTGTGGGTGGTCAGATCAGCCAAAGGTCGTTCTCTGGGGCTGGAAAATATCCTAAAAGGGTGGTGGCGATGGTGATGAACAATGATAAAAACTCAATCGCTAACAGCGACTGCAGTGGCACCGATAGTGACGGTAGGTATGGACTAATAGGCAGCCTTGAAATGGTCACGGCCATATTGATTTGGTGACTGGAGGGTGGCCGGGGTCTCTCTGGTGGCAAGCCGAAGTGGTGGCAACTGTAATGGTCGAAAATTCTAAAAATCAATCAAAATATTTGAAATATCAATGGGAGGAAACTAAGGTTGATGTGGATGGCTCAGATCTTGCCATGTGGCATGATCAGAATGTCTGATAACTCATGGTCTAGTGGGACCCACTACGGGTATATACAACATACATATGGACGAAAAGCTCGGATCGAGGCCGTCCAAAGTCGAAACTGACTCGAGTCCTAAAAGTGACTCTATGGGTGGGAATCGAGGCAAGTAGGCTAAATAGGCCTCAAACCCTAAACTCGATCAAGTTGGGCCCACAGGGGCACAATCTAGTGATCTAAAATTCATATGCTGCATACAAATGAAATACCTAGAAAATCCAAAGCAGATACTAAACACTTTAACGACCTAGATCTAAGCCTAAAGTCCTGGCTAACTCATAAAAATCATATGTATACCTCATGTATAGATTAATAACTCATGCTTTAGTGTATCATGACTAAAACTATCATATGCATGTCGGGTATACTCAGCCTCCATAACTTGCTCATATGGCCATCTGGGCCTCATATTTATTTTTTTAAATTGTTCTGGCTTGAGCTCGCTCGAACCGACTCGAGACTGGTTCGAATCAAGCAATTACTAGCAAGGAAAACTCTTACCCGAAGTTGGGGTTTTATAGGAAGGCACTGGTAGTGGTGTCTAACAGTACTTGGCTTCCAATTGGCTAGAAAGTGGCTGAAACTGTACAAAAATTGAACAGGGTAGGTAGAGTCACTAGCAGCAATTCCGGCCGTGACGATCGGTGTCGGTGGGGTTGGTCTCAAAATGTCAGCAGTCGAGTCAAAAACATGTCCAAGCTAATGGTTGCCAGTGTTTGCTCGGCGACTGGCCAAAAAATAGTCGAAAAGAGATAGTCACTGCCTCGAAAGTGCAAATTGCCAGCGATGATCATGACCACAGTGGAAGTCGTGGTCTTAAATGGAAGATCTTGGTGAGGGGAACCAATCTAGGTGGTCGGCCTCACTCGAGGAGGCTCGCTAGTACCAAAAAATGGCATGAAAGGCAGTGACAACAGCAGTGGAAACTGGCAAAGAAAATGAGGTGGCACTGGTGTCAGAGCTGGGCTGATTGCTGGTCGCTAGTTGGTCACAGTAGTACTAGTTCGGTGACCGAAGGTAGGCCGGAGACTCACCGGCGGCAGCCTGAAGTGGCGGCGGTGCAAGGGGTAGAAAATCTCTAACATTGTGGGGGGGATCCAAGAAAAAGGAAGGGCATTGCTCGGGCTGATGTGGATATTTCAGATCTTACCACATGGCATGATCTGAATGCCCGACAACTCGGGACCTAGTGGGGCCGCACCTAGGGTATATACATATATATATATATATATATATATATATATATATATATATATACGAAAAGCTCGGATCTTGATTGACAAAAGTTGACTTGAGGCCTAAAAGTTACTCTATAGACAAAAATCAGGGCAAGAAAACTAAATGTGCCTCGAAACCCTAAACTCAATTAGATGAAAATCTGAGACTCAAATCAATCTGGGCTCATAGGGGCAATCTGGTAGTTTAAAATCCCACGAATATAAAGTGATAATTCATGCTCAACTGTAGCATAATTGAAACTATCATATATACATCGGGCATACTTAGCCTTTATAACATGCTCATACGGTCATATTGGCCAGCTGAACTGACATAATACTGGCCCGAACCGGACAAAACAACAAGCAGGTAAAACCCTAACCCAAAGCTAGGATCTTACAAAAGCTTCCACCTTTCCACAAGTGTCATTCCCCTATGTGCTCACACACATCAGATCTGACAAAATGATCAACATAAAAGTTATATATCTTCAAGATGAACACAAACACACAAGAATCAGGCAAAAGTGATCAGTATAACGTGATATATGAATTTTACACTAAAATAGTGCAAGATCAAGACCATAGCAGTTTTAAAAATACATAATTAGTTATCTAAACACGAAAAAGTGATGATTTTAAGCCCTATGCACTCCTAACAACCGGATTTACATGATAAAATATGGTAAAAATACCTACAAGCACATATCTAAATAAAACAAGATGTAAACAACAAGCAAAAGAGGTAAAGGAAAGAACTTTACCTCAAACATGGCTTTGGGAGGTCTCTTGAGGCATCCAACCCCCAAGACCAATTGTATCAACCTGCCTTAGCCAGTCGGTGGTTACCCAAAAAATACGGAGGATATAAAAATAAAATGCAAGCACTTGCATCATAACATGACAAATATCTTTAAGAATTTATTAATCATAAAATAAATCATGCTATATTAATTGTAACATGCAAAAATAACATAAGATGAACTAACTGTGTAAAAGCAAGTTCCATAGCCTCCAAATCATTTCCCATAGTTACAATTATAACTCAAATAATATCAAAAATAAGTTCAATTTTATTCATCAATTCTTTCAACCTGGGTTGGTAAGGGAACCACTAACCACACTGTTAACCATTAGTTTGAAGCAACTCACCTGCGGTCAAAAACAAAGTTAGTGATAAAACCACTAAGTCGTATAATTACATAAAATAAGTCAATATATTCCATATCATTATTTATCAAATCTTTTAGTGATTATAAACCTATGCTGACCTCCAATTATGCCAGGAGGGATGGCCTCCATATCTAGCTACAATCCCATGTATGCGCGCACACGCTACGTGGCTCTGGCATGTAGTTACCGATATTTGTCATTGATTCATCCTCTTGGTATCACATGTGCATAATGAGTCATCTTGCGCCATTGCACTCTATCACCCCTTTCATCATGTGGGCAGGTATTTTATCTTTCAAATAATTTTAAAGGTGCGGCCATGTGTCAGACTGACTCAATTCTTTGACCCCGATTGCGCCTAGCGCATGGTAGTTGAATCTAGGCTCAAGCCGACTGGGGCTGCCAAAAAGAAATATACAACATTTCAAGTAGTTATATGGACCTTGAAGGTTGATGGAGGTACCAAGAAAGAGATGGGAAAAGTAATCTGAGAATCAAAAATAAATTATACGTTAACACATATATTTCCTTAGCTATATGCATGAGATGATATGATGCATAGGAGATGACTAAACACTAAGGAAATATATCCTACAACAATTAGTTATTCCTTTTAAAAATTACTTACAAGTTAACAATAATAATTATTGTTTAGTTGATTGTTACAACTAATTAATTTATATGGTCACATCACCACAACGATGTAAAAGAAATCAAAAAATGCAAAATACTAGTTGTACAAGGATTCAACATATATCAATTAATAAATTAATTATTTGTTATGCCTAACCACCCACAAAATATAAAAACTAAGTAAACCAATGATAATTCATCCAATAATTAAATTATACAAATTGGTAGACCACCCATATTTTAACTTATATTTAAATTTACTACTCATTATTAGTTAAACACAAAAGGGGTTATATAAATAAAATAATTACGAATAATTGGTAAAATTGTCCTATTTCATTCAATTGAACCATATTGACTTATCAAACAACTAGGGACCAAAAGTTCTACACCATGGAGCAATAAATATAATATATTTACTAATTATTTCTAAAAAGAAAGAAAAACAATTACTCTGTATATATAGAGATTGATAAAATTTGTGATCGAACAATTAGTGTTAAACATGGTAAACTAGTTAATGTTACTTAGCTAACTATAAGCTGTAAAAGACAAAAATATAATTGACTCAGAGTAATTAAACAGATCAATCAATATCCCATGCAAGAACACAACCAATACAAAGGTTAGTTAAGCGACACTAACTTTAACTTTTAAAACTAGGTCCAATAATTGTTACTTAATTGATTTATAGTTTAGCAACTAACTAAAATAAGGTTTGATGATATATATTAAACAACCTAGATCATCTTATCGAGAAACCATTGAAATTTAAAGAACATGCTCATGTCCCAAAACTACTATCAACGTATCCCATCAATTATTCTAATTTAGTGTGCACTTACAAATACTACTTAACCATAGGTAGTCTAAACCTTTTTTTATACATAAGTAATTTATTCACAAGGCCACATTAATTAATTATCATTGTTACACCTGCAAAATATCAATATCGCAATTACGAATCAACCCAACAAAGATAAAAAAATGTGACTAACAACAACCTGCAATTTCAATTGTCACATACAAATTTCTCAAGCATGACTAACAGTGGCTTTTTCATAAAAAATAACGTTACCAAAACCATAAGTAATAACAATAAATTATCAACCACACACCAAACAATCCATTAATCAAGAAAAAGTTGACATCCACACCCAATTGAGCCATACCCAAAAACCAACTAATAATAACCCCTCACCCTAAACAAGTGTAACACTGCAATCGCCAACCCTTTTCCCCCATGTAAGCAACAAACTATGCAAAGCCATGCCAAGCAAAACACTAGAACAGGGATCAACAAGTCATCTAACCATCTATATGCATATGCATGAATAAGAATGAAAAAGAAAAGAAAGGTAAGGAGGAAGAGGTACCAACATGGAAGGGAGAAGAAAAGGATGTCGACCAAGGGTAGGGCTAGACCGGATGACGATAGGTTTCAACTTTACTGTCCAAAATTTTAAGTAGTGACTAAGAGGATCTATCCCCAAGAATGCATACCCAACTTCAAAAATTTCTCACAAAAATCCCTCCAAACCTCAACTACTCCAAGATTCTCCCTTATCTCTAACTTTCCAACCAATCAACACCCCCACACACCACATTAGCCTAACCATACTAAATAAATAAAACAAGATTTGTAGGAATAAACTTATTAATTCCACTGGATGGATACACCAAAAATTTAAAAAATAACACACAACATATCAATCATTAAAAAATTATTTATTTAAGAATTAAATAGTATTTAATACTCGTTCCTAGCCATACCACCTCCCCCATCCAAGAGAAAATTATTATTATTATTATTATTATTATTATTATTATTATTATTATTATTTCGTGATTTTTACACCAACCACCCCAGAAAGCTAGCAAGGCTTGGAAGGAAGCTTGGTCCTCAAAGGAACTAGATGGAAGCCAAATGGAAAGGAGGAGGATATTGGAGTGTCACACTTAATAAAACATGGGTGTCATACCTAATGAGGTGTAGGTTGGCTTAAAACCAAATAACTTAGGATTTTCACCCTAAAGTCTCGGGATGACATCAAGAACTATACCGCAGATCCCATAAGGGCTAAGACGATCCAAAGGGGTTTGACCAAAATATACGCTGGACATGGTCCTAACATCTATTTACACCCTACTCAGATCAAACCATACATGAAAAAGCCATGTATGTAGCGTCGAAACAGATATGCCAAACGCCGAAAGAGGTTAAAGCCTGATAAACATACACTATATCATACTTTAACCACTGTGAGAAAGTTGAACCCAACTTGCCCGATCTAGGTCAAAACCAAACCAACTCAAAATTGTCTGGCGAGCGGCTAGGGGGTTTTACAACTACATTATTGATGATTTTTTTGATATCATATATTATTATGTAATTTTATTGTGTTCAATATTTACGATATTTTATTTGTTGGTCTTCCTCTAAAAAATTGATCTGAAGAATCTAAATTCTTCCTCTAAAATATTTAAAATTCTTCCTAGACAATGTTCTGCTCACTATCTTTAATGTTTGGATTTCCCCCTCATCACCGACATTATTCTCCTCAAAAGAAAATTCTGCTTCTGTTCATCATCAGGGTGGCATCCAACTTAAGATTTTAGGAATCAAATTCAACTCACAAAACTTTCATTTTTTTTTTAAAAAAAGAGAGATTAAAAAAATTGGAAGAACCCACAATTCAATTTGTAATACAGTGGGCTTTCCAACATCATATGGGCCTTCAAAGTCGCTCCCAGCCCGAAAAAGCAGCACCAGGCCCATTTGCCCCCTAACATAAATGTACGGACGTGGGCCCCATCAACTAGCCGTTGTAAAATCCTTCCCAATGCGAACAAGACGTTGGCGCCACATTTTAAAAAATAGCCGTTGCTCGAGCCCCACCCCTCCAACCGCCACTGTTCCATCCTCCAATCTTCTCCTTCAAATTCCCTCAAATCATTGTCTACAATTTTCTCCATTCAAACCGACAGATCGTTTTCTCCGTGCCTTGTTCACAAAACATTGGAATTTTCTGGAAAATCTTGCCTTTCGATCTTGTTCTTGTTCTGTTTTCGCTGCTCTTAGTCTCGATTCCGAGACTTCTATGATATCCAATGGCGACCAGAACAGTTGCCAAAGACATCATCACGCTCCGGGGATCTGCCGCAATCGTTAGCGAGTTCTTTGGTATGCAGTAGATGTGAACGTCATTCATTCTGTTCTTTCTCTTGTCTCTTTGCATCTGTCTGGTTTGTTCTCATAGTCCTTTGTGATCTGAACCTCTTTTTCAGGTTATTCGGCCAATAGGTGAGAATAGTATGGAAGACTCTTGGTGTCCTATACATTCATTTTTATGTGTTGTGGTCGGAATTTTGACTGATTTTTCTGTATCTCCAAATCAGTATTCTGTACAATAGAGGGGTGTACCCGGAGGAGAGTTTCGGGAAGGTGAAGAAGTATGGCCTTCCGATGCTGTTAACTCAAGACGAAGAAGTGAAATCGTTTATTGCCAATCTGACCTCGCAGCTTTCGGGTGAGTTTTGCCGGCTTCTCTTGCAGTTAATCGATAAAAGATTTGATCCTTGTGTGACCAAATTGGTTTGTGATGCTGGCTTCTTTATGCTTTTTATCAACAAAAGAATGGCTAGAAGCCGGAAAGCTACAGAGAGTTGTGCTCGTGATCATGAGCAAGGCCACTTCAGAGGTTCTGGAGCGGTGGAATTTTAACATAGAGACTGATAAGGAGGTCGTCCAGAAAGGGTAACAGTAAAATGTTCAGCTTCGTCAAAACAATGCTTAAAAATCACCTAGGGTAACAGCGATTTTTTATATCCAATTCATCAAATTACTTCCAGGGTATCGAGGGAAAAGAGTGATAAGGAGATCATGAGGGAGATTCAAGCGATTATGAGGCAGATTGCTTCCTCAATCACTTACCTGCCTTGTCTGGACGAACCTTGTAAGTCTCAACCATTTTGTGATATAGCAGTCTATTACCATTTGTTCAAATTGCATCGTCTGTTTTTGCATATGAATCTTGAAGATGTCTCTTATATTTCCAGGTATTTTTGATGTATTGGCTTATACGGATACGGATACAGCAGTCCCTTTTAGTTGGACTGAAAGCGATGCAAAGTTGATCAAGAATCCCCAGATGGTGAAACTTCACTCTTTTGACACTAAGGCAAGGATTTGCTTACCACTGATATTTTCTGAAATGCTGCCAATAGGTTTGAACAAAATGCTAGCAAATGGACATTTTTTTGGGATTATGTACTTATTATGTCTAGTTGTGTTGGGTGTACTTTGCAGATACACAAAGTTGGCACTTTGGTCTCTTACAAAAATGACGAGTGGGATGAAGAGTGAAAACTGAAAGCAAATTATAATGGACGATACCGGCTCGTTGACTTTTCTTCCACTGAGTGAATGAATTACATACATATATGTTTGTTTTGGCATGCTGCTAGTATGTACTACAAGTCATGGTGGAGTAGAATTCTGTGTGATGCTTCAGTAGCAACTGTTGCTGCTTGGCTATCAAAGGAGCTTTGAATTTTTACTAATCTGTGTGCATAATGCTTTATTATTCAGTTTTCTGAGAATTCTATTGAGCATAAAACACTACTACATAATAGAATCTTCATGACATAATTGCTACATGAATTTTACACTCATAATGGAACAATAAAATACAACTTTTCTTCGTAACATTTAAGGAAGACAGCAGAAAAAGTGAAAATGCTTGATCAACCTTGCTCATTTTGCATGGTTCCCAAAGCTAAAATGACAAATCTTACTTTTCCAATATTATCTATCTATACCTAATTATGAGTTTTATAAGTTACAAAAATCTAGTTGAACCAATTTAGTGGGTCTCATACTCTCAATACCTAAAATTTATATTCAGTCGCTGTCACTGTTTGACATAATCAAAGCATCGAACGGATGGCGAACCAAGCAAACTTGGATGGCTATCATCGTTATCATCACAATTTTTTCCCCTACTATTTATGAAGGTCTTCAACCCAAATCTCATTACCACTATTAGTAGGCATTGAGCAATCGGCATCATATTGGCTGGCATACATGTATAATAGTATATACGATAATGAATCAATGATAAATTGATGGAACCACCCTGCTGATAAAAGAGAGTTCATCTTCTTTCTTTCTAACAACATGGGTCGTGCAGCTTTGAGTTGAAGTTCTCCACCGGGTTTGAGCCATTTCAATCTCTTTGGACAGCTGTTTGCGAAGCTTTCTTGTCAAATTCTTGACGGCATTTTCTTTTTTCTTTTGCTTTGTTTGTCAGTTTTTTTGGGTGCTTCTCCAGCAAGATAATTGATTCAATTGTAATAATAAATGGGCAATGAGGTCCTGATGAGTGCTTCCACCTTGTTATTATTGTTCGGGTAGACGTTGTGGTGTTCCCTGCACGGTTTGGCTCTCTCCATCGACGCCACTCAAGTTCCTACATGAAACTCAATGTTTCATCCCGATCAAGCAGGACAAATCCCTGAAAATATGTTTGGCATATTTTTCTAGGTCTGTTCCCTTTCTTCATCTTTGATGCTATAATTTCCCAATGCTGTGACACAACGATGCCAAAGCCCGCAGTAATCTGAAAAATATGTTAATTCCAATGCTGTGACCCTTTTTTGACTTCATATGACTGCTTTCTCTGATTTGCACTAGCCGTAAAATATCAACACTAGATTGCTAGTGTCTCTTTTTGCTGGTTTTTTAATCTGTTTTATAGATAAACCTAACCATTCTTCAAATTTTTATTTCCTTAGGAAATAAAATCACGCAGGTGCCTGGTGGCTTGTGGGCAGAACTTTTGAGCAACAGAGGTAAATTGTGCCTTTCAGAACAAGCTTATCTTGAGGAGTTTTTCGTCTTGACAAAATGACACTCAATTGAACTATCTTTTACTTTTTACTTTATGCTCAAATAAGGATGAACTGAATCTAACTAATACTCCCCTCCATCTCAGCATATCCTACATCATTTTGCTGCTGTAATCAAAGTTAGGTAATATACATTCAATTTTACCATGACCACCATTTGTTTGATTTGACTGTCCCATGAATGTAATTGATTTCTTAAGAAATTGCAATTAGTTGTTAGAACATATATTAAAATGTTTATGTAAATATTAGACAATCTAACTACTTGTCTTATTTAAAAGTTAAAATGGTTAGGAAAGGAAACCACTTAATTTTTACTTTTAACACTAAACCTCATATGCAAGCAAATTTTTAAAGCTTAGTGTGTGGACAAATTCGGGGCAAATAGTATACTAGCCACAACATAGCCAAATATTTCTCCTGGCAATATATTGGCAAACGGGATTCTCTAACTTAAATAATTTAACCACTCTTAAAGAAAGAGAACCACTTCATATTTACTTTAATAAAAGTTTACAAATAATATATTATGTGATTGTGGTTTGCAGGGGTTTGAATATGGGAGACTTAGCACTCCATCCTTCATAGGTCCATGGTCTATGGTTGGGAATGATTCACCTGTCATATTGTCAATAGACCTTTCATCATGCTTTAGTCGGAACAGAGTTGCACTGAAAATGGAATACTTTGTGATGATGAAAGCAGTTCTAATATCTGTCCAGAAGGCAGTCGGAATTGGCGTGTATAATCCTGGCTACTGGGGCATGGTATGAATCCGGAAGTGAATCTTCAATGAGAAGTTTCTAGTGATAAGAATTCTTGGATGGACAGAATATCATGCCAAGGGCAACATATAAAGTAGTTCTGCACATCAGGACAGTGGAACCCCTGAATTTATCAATTTTATTTACAAGCTCAGATGGATCTGCTAAACTCGCCACTGGGCATATTATGTGAGTCTTAACATTCTCATTATCAACATGAATATACTGAATGCGACTATTCTGTATGTTACAGTTACAGGACTTACTTCTATAGGCAAGATTTCTGAATTCAAAATAATCGAGTACATAGAAGCTAGAATTGAATGGAAGGAAGATTTCATTGTCCAAAAAGGAGTTAACGTAACTACTAAAGAAAACAAGAATTAAATTCTTGGGGAGAATATCTAACCACACTACTGATAAATTGAACTTTTGTTAAACACAAGTAGAATCAATTTGCACAAAAAATGAAACTAAGCCTGAACAGCTTCCACTTTGATGTTGCAGAGGTTTTGCTTCAGAATATTCAAATTGAACTAAAGTTGAACTTTTTTGAAGCCTAATGGAATGGACCATAATGCGAGGCTTCAACTAACAGCTTCGAAGAAGGGCATAATTTGGCTAGCTCAAGTGTCGGCTATGTCGGTGGACACTTTACAAAGTGCGTTCTTTAGTTTTTTTCATTCATTTCTATGAGATATACTTTCATAAAGAAATGTCATACTTCCTTTCATAGGCTTCATGTTGTTACATTAATCCTCATTATCAGTGCAAAGGAGAAAATTGTTAAAATAGATAAAAGTCCATTGCAAGGTGTTAGCTGTCCATGAAAACATCGAAAATATACTTATAATAGGGTGCCAAATAAACAAACCAAACTAAGTTAAGAATCAGTCCTGCGTTGCCCGATGAACAATTAAAGTGGTAGGTAGTTGCTTTTATAAATCATTTGGGTTGAGCCATCAGTTGAAAATAAAAAAAGCAAAAGAGTAAAATTTCACTGCTACTCGTATGGTGTGCTATAACCCCAATATCAATTTCGTTGGGAACAGGAGGGGTTATGAGCATATTATTGTGTGGAATTACTGGACTGATGATGGGCTTGGATTCTTTGAATTACTTCTGGTCTGTATCTCAAGATGGGTGACTTTTTTTGCATAACTTCTATTTTTGATGAATGGGTAATGTGATGCTTGTTGCAGCTTGCAGAGGACTTAAGTGCATTGCCAATATGGGCAGGGTACTCAATAGTGGTACTTGTATTGTATGTTTTGGAAGTTTTTAATGACTGAAAAATAACTGAGGCATTTATAAAAGTGCATTCTCCTTTTGTAAGACTTAGAGGCAATGAAGAGGTTCCCACACCTTCTATCCCATCCTTCATTCAGGTGCTGTTTTATAAAAAGCCTTGAACGTAGATTTAAAATGTAGCAAACAAAACCACACTAGGGTTGAGAATGAATGTAGGATGTTTTGGATGGCAATGAGTTCGCTAGAGGGGGCACCAAACTAAAAATGGGGTTCTCTACGAGCCGCAATGGGACACAAAGAGACGTACAGTCTTAATCATGTGGCTATTGGTAAACTAGAATTGTGTAAGATAGTATTATCACGGTTATATGTCATATTCATATTGTACTCTGATGTATCTCCAACGGACCTTGCAACTCATCAAGCATGTTTTTCTTATTTGAGTTTGACAAGTAGACTTTTTTTTTCTCAAATTGTGATGAAACTTTTTAAAGCATTGGACCATCCAGCTGATTCATTGGATTGTAACTTACAGAAAGAAAGGCATTTTGCATTCTCAATCCATATCTCCTCAATGTCCCTCTAAGCCTAAGCCTAAAAGAAAAAATAAAAAACCCTTTATTCCTTACAGAACGAAAAAGAAAAATATAGAAAAGAAACCTACAAATCTAAAAATAAAAAAGAATAAAAATAAACCATCTACAACAAAACCTCCTCTAGTAAAACCTTTAATTTGTTGGGATTGTGGTAAAACTAGACATACCAGAAATCATTGTAGATTAAAAATAAAAATAATAGAATTAAATATTCCTGATAATGCAAAAGAACAAATCATAAATTTAATAGATGAATCAGAGGATAATAACTCAAAAGATGACAATACTTCTAAATATGGTGCTCTAGAAATCAATACAGATGAAGAAAAATCTTCAACTACTACTATAAGTGATTGTGGATGTGAAAACTTTAATAGAATTAAAGATTTAAATAAATTAAGTATTAATGTTATTACAGTACAAGAAGAATTATTATTAGATATGATAGATTCTATTAATAATAATAAAAAATTATAGAATCTACAAAATCTAAAGAAAAATCCAAATTTGAACCTCAAGTAGAAGCTATATTAAAACCAGCTTATACTACTACGAAGGTATTAGGAAGATTAAAACACGAAAAACCTATAACTATAAATGATTTGATTAAAGAAATAAATGATCTTAAGAAAGAAGTTTCTAATCTAAAAAAAAGTATTGAAAGAATTAGAAAGTGAAATAAAAAATAATAGTTCTGATAATGATGAAGAGGAACTTAAACTATTTGAAGAAACAAATACTTTTCATATTGGAGAATCTTCTAATCAAGAACAAAATTGTTTGAACATAATAGAACAAACTATAACTAGAAAACATGTAATTAAAATAAAAATAATAATAGAAAAAGAATTTAGTCTAGAAATTTAGCCTTAGTGGATACAAGAGCATATAGAAATATTATCCATGTGAGATCCTTCAACTTAGTCCCACATTTAATACCTATTAGGAGAAGATCATGTTTATAAGTGGGAATGGACTATAGATCTTTAACTTTGGTTAACCATTTTAAAGAAATGATTTAAGCCCATTACGTTGCACTTTGGGCCGGGTCGTTACAGGTAGTATCAAAGCACGGTTTCCCACAAACTCACATTTTATGACTCAAGTACCTTGTTGAAAAGTCCAGTTCCCACAGGCTCACATTTTATGACTCAAGTACCTTGTTGAATTTCTTTCCACCGTGGCTCACATTTTATGACTCAAGTACCTTGTTGAATTTCTTTCCACCGTGGCTCACATTTTATGACTCAAGTACCTTGTTGAATTTCTTTCCACTGTGGCTCACATTTTATGACTCAAGTACCTTGTTGAAAAGTCCAGTAATTATTTCTTTCCACTGTGTTATGTTATTAATTAACAAAGTTCTTCGCTAATAAACCTCAGTCAAAACTGAAACAAGAATGTATAAATGAACCATGATGGTTCGATGTATCAGGTGATTATCATCTTGCTGTTATAATGTTTCGGGGATGAAATATCTCTAAGTTGGGGAGATTGTAAAAACCATGATTTTTATTACAAGACTCGAACCTAAATATTATGAAATAAATATAGATGAACCGATATGGTTGGTTATCAAGTCGACCGGTCATGGTTCGACTTAAGGTCACCTAGAAAATACCTATTCATGAATGGATGATGGAGTGTGAGAATTTAATGAAGAGGCTCATTGAACCTAGGAAATACCAATGGATGATGGGGTGTGAAAATTTAATTGAGGGAATGGTTGAAGTGTATATATATGCAGGAGGAGGGAGTATTCCAGGATCATCTCCGTCCCAGATGACCTCCCCAATACTGTGTGAGTATTTTATCCCTCATCTTATTTGTTTCCACTAGGATTCTTGCATGCAAAGTTTTGTTGGAGACGCCTTTGTTAATCCCTAGCGTCTTATGCATGGGGTTCTTGTCGACTGCTTGGTATAAACTGCTGTGAGTCTTTAGGGTCGGGTGTTTGTTTTGTGTTTTATTAATGGTGAGTCTTTAGGTCGGGTGTTTGTTTGTGTTTGTTAATGGATATGTCAGAATGGACCTGACAGCCAAAAATGGACATGTCAGAATGGACCTGACAGCAAAAAATAGACATGTCAGAATGGACCTGACAGCCAAAATGGACATGTCAGAATGGACCTAACAGCCAAAAATTAACATGTCAGAATGGACCTGACAGTTAATAATGACTAATCTCAGAATGGACCTGGGAGACCACCTAATCTCAGAATGACCTGGGAGACCACCTAATCTCAGAATGACTTGGGAGACCACCTAATCTCAGAATGACTTGGGAGACCACCTAATCTCAAAATGACCTGGGAGACAAACTTTTAATCTCAGCATGACCTGAGAGCCTGTAGAACTACATTGAGCTTGATCCCGACATGGGTATGTAGACTAATCAAGATTGACTGATTTCAGCTCACCTAAGGAAAAATTACAATTATGGTTGGTGGTTCTTTTACGAACTCAGGGTAGGAGAATGGATAATAAATTTGACTTCCTTTTATTTTCTTGTGTTATACATGTGGCTTTGGGAAACGATCCAAGACTGTAGAGTAATGCCCGGACCGGTTAGGGCTGGTTGTGACAAGGTTAGTTTGGTTTAATTTGGTCGTTACAGGGTTGGTTTGGTTTAATTTCGAGTAATGCCTAGCCAGCTGGGCCCATAGTATTGTGAAAAAATAGCGGGTCGTTACAAGTGGGATGAACTAGGGACGTTAGCTAGGCTGCTGGTCACGGGCCAAAAAGGTCGTGGGCTGAGGCTAGCAACGGGCCAAGTATAGGCATTTCGGGGACAAAATTTCCTAAGGTGGGTGGATTGTGAGATCCCTCAACTTAGTCACACATCTAATACCTATTGGGAAAAGATCCTGTTTATAAATGGGAATGGACTATAGATCTTTAACTTTGGTTAACCATTTTAAAGAAATGACTTAGGCCCATTACGTTGCACTTTGGGCCGGGTCGTTACAATCCAATAAGGATTAATTCCTACAAAATACTATAAGAAAACAAAACAAACTCTTTCCACAGCAAATGAAGAACAATTAAAAGTTAAATATAAACTTCCTCATGTAACGGTCTGTATAGAAAATGTTTGTTTATATTTAACCTTTATTTTGGTAAAAGATATAGGATCAGAAGTTATTTTAGGAAATCCTTTACAGCTCTAATTGAACCATTTTATATTGATGATGATGGCAGACATACTCGTTTACAAGGAAAAGAAGTAATGTTTAAATTAGAATTTCCTAAAAGACAACCTTTTATAACAAGAATGAAGGAAAATCATAAAAATAAAATTAAACAAATAAATTTTTTAAAGAAGAAGTTAATACTATAATATTGGAAACTAAATTAAGTACAACTAATATCCAAAATAGAATAATAGATATTAAAAATTTATTTGAAAAAGATTTGTGTAATGATTTACCTAATGCATTTTGGAATAGAAAATGACATGAAATTTCTCTTCCTTATGAGGAAGGATTTTTAGATAATTCAATTCCTACTAAAGCTAAACCTAAACAAATGAATAAAGAATTAGTAGAATATTGTAAAAAGAAATAAAGAATTTATTAGACAATAAACTAAACAGAGAAAGTAAATCACCATGGTCTTGTTCTACTTTCTATGTATATAAAGCATCTGAAATAGAGAGAGGAGCGCCAAAACTTGTTATTAATTATAAACCTTTAAATAAAGTTTTAAAATGGATTAGGTATCCAATCCTGAATAAAAAAAATTTATTAAAAAAATTATATAATGCACAAATATTTAATAAATTTGATCTAAAATCAAGTTTTTGGCAAATACAAATTAAAGAAGAAGATCGCTATAAAACTGCTTTTAATGTTCCATTTGGACAATATGAATGAAATGTAATGTACTTTGGATTAAAAAATGCTCCATCAAAATTTTAAAAAATTATGAATGATATTTTTAATCCTTATATTAGTTTTATAATTCTATATATAGACGATGTGTCAATATATTCCACTAATCTTGATCAACATTTTAAACATTTAAACCAGTTTTATAAAATAGCAATCCATAATTGAATAGTTTTATCTAAATCTAAAATGATATTAGTTCAAAATCAAATAAGATTTCTTGGACATAATATAGAAAAAGGAAATATTAAACCCATTCAAAGAGTAATAGAGTTTTCTAATAAATTTCCTGATAAAATAATAGATAAAAATCAATTACAAAGATTTTTAGGAAGTCTTAATTATGTTGCTGATTTCTATAAAGAATTAGCAATAGATTGCAAATTATTATTTAAAAGATTAAAAAAGAATCCTCCTCCATAGACAAAAGATCATACTAAAGTCGTGCAAAATATTATACAAAAACTTAAACATATACCTTATCTTAGTTTACTCCATCCTTTTACTTTAAAAATAGTAAAACATATGCCTCGTATATTGGATATGGAGGAATATTAAAACAACATATTCATAATAAACCTTTTATTATTAGGTATCATTCAGGCTTATAGAATGATACTCAATCTAAATATTCTACAATTAAAACGGAAATGCTTAGTATTGTAAATTATATTTTAAATTTTCAAGATGATCTTCTGAATGTTAAATTTCTTTTACGAATTGATTGTACTGCTGCTAAATTTATTTTGGAAAAAGATGTTCAGAACCTTGCTTCTAAACATATTTTTGCTCAATGGCAAGCTTTACTTGCTATTTTTTATTTTGATATTGAATATATTCCTAGTTTAGTTAACTCTTTACCGGATTTTCTCACTCGTGAATTTCTGCAAGGGTAATATGGACAAGGGAAAGGCAAAAATGACTGATTAATGACCGATTCCTCTCATAAACCTCATCATCCACCACCATTTTACAAAAATTATCCCCGTTTTCCAAATGATAATCTTTGTTCCGAAAAAGCTTCTTATGAGAACCTCAATCCTTATATTCAAAAGACACTTCCTCTACATATTTGCTATCTTGAACAATCTCCTGATAGACTTGAACAACTAGATCTAAATGAAATTGCCTTAAAACATTATCCTTTATTCAAAGTCTTGATCAACGGCTCCCATCCTCCAAGCCTTGTCATCGACCCCCTTGGTGTTCCAGCAGAAATACCAGAAAGACCCACCCTTGGGTGTGGCACAAATGCCTCATCAACTTCCTGGATGTGGCTCGGTCGCCTGGCTCGACCCAGCGACCCCAATACCGAACCCTGGTCCGTCTATTCCACAGCACCCATTGTAACGACCCGGCCCAAAGTGCAACGTAATGGGCTAAGTCATTTCTTTAAAATGGGTACCCCGGAAGTTAAAGATCTCTAGTCCATTCCCACTTATAAATAGGATCTTCTCCCAGTAGGTATTAGATGTGGGACTAAGTTGAGGGATCTCACAATCCACCCACCTTAGGAAATTTCGTCCCTGAAATGCCTATTCTTGGCCCGTTGCTAGCCCCAGCCCACGTCCTTTCTGGCCCGTGACCGGTAGCCTAGCCAACGTTTCTAGTCTTGGCCCGTTGCTAACCCCAGCCCACGACCTTTTTTGGCCCGTGACCGGCAGCCTAGCCAAAGGTCCCTAGTCCATCCCACCATCTAGCACGGAACCAGGTCGGCTTTGATACCATTTGTAACGACCCAGCCCAAAGTGCAACGTAATGGGCTAAGTCATTTCTTTAAAATGGGTACCCCAGAAGTTAAAGATCTATAGTCATTTGTAACGACCCAGCCCAAAGTGCAATGTAATGGGCTAAGCCATTTCTTTAAAATGGGTACCCCGGAAGTTAAAGATTTCTAGTCCATTCCCACTTATAAACAGGATCTTCTCCCAGTAGGTATTAGATGTGGGACTAAGTTGAGAGATCTCACACCCATGCACGTGCACGATAACCCCTACCGCACCTTGGCTCGGTCACTTGCACACCTGCGCACTCGTGACTACCGCATGTCGCACGGTAGTACCCGGCCCTGGCGCCTAGCACGCTCGGTCAGTGGTGCTCAGTCACTCGCACCCTTCGCATCCGGAACCCGCAACTTCTATCTGCACATGATGCTCGGTAGAATGTCCCGTCTGCGCTTGACCCGTCGTTCACATTTTCTAGTAGTTTCTGGTAAAACTAGATTCTTTTATGAATTGTTTTTACATGATATGTTGTCTTGTCAAATTACTCATAGATATTCCGGAGAAGAATTCCTATCTTTTCTTACTTATCCTGAAGTCTATGAAACCAGAATTTCATATAGTATACTTATTATATATAAAGTAGTCACTATGGAAGAATATGGACATCACAATCTTATTCGTAAGTTTACTAATGCAAAACCTCCTCCAAGCTTATTCCCAGATGAATATAATTAATGGGATTATATTGATGCTTTTGATAAAGTCTTATTATATAGAAATTCTCAAAGTCAACATTCCTAATTCATTAGAATGGATCTTCCAAAGCCATGTAAAGTTCCTGTTTGGTTCCATCAGTGGATCTTAAATTTTGGCCCTGAAGTTGAGTTCTTACCCAGATATTATAAACTTCAGTTTGAAATTTTTATCCAGATTATTCATAAGTCTTTCAAAAATCCTTTTTTCTATTTTATTAGGTATTATCGAATTCCATGGATATTATCCTGGAATTTTTGTTTCCAAATGGTTGATGCCAAGGAAATCCTGATTTCATCTTTGGCTCATTGCGTGTATATTAGATGGTGGGATAAGTTTAACCATTCAATTGCTTTGTCTAAAGAGAGTGACTTATTTCCTTCAGAGCCAGTTCCTCCATTGCCTGGATCATTTATTCCAGTGCCTCCACCAGCACTACCTCCTAATATTTGTTCTTTGTTTTTGCAAGTACAACAAGATAATTCTAATATGCCTTATAATGAGGTAGTAAGGATGGTGTATTTGCTAAATTCATATGGGGTAACTCCTCAATTGAAGATTCTTCCTGAACTGGTGTAGCTTTCATCTGAAGAAATTAATGAAATAGTTACAAAACTTACGGAAAGCCCTGTACAAGAGTTTGCTTAATCCCCTTGGAGTATAAAAATCTACAATGCACTCTTTGTGGAAACATTGGTTACACGGCAATTGTGTGCACTGAATTTGTTGTTACTAATTTTCATCCTAAATGCTTTTGTTGTGGTCAGTATGGTCATATATCCTTCAAGTGGCCAAAAATTGATAGATCTCCGTCACCATTAAACACTACTTCTAGGCTTGCTAAATCTCCAAGATTCCTCCTCTAAAACTATTCATCTTGACTCAGCAAACTCTCCTTCGCATACTGTCAAATTGTCAATTGGTCCTACTCCTAGTCCCACTGTTGGTCCCACTCAGCATACGTCAACCGGGCCCAAGGTGGAACACACTCTGCAATCGGCTACCGGTCATCCGGTTCTTTTAACCCGTTCCTTCGATCATCCTCAACTCTATAAAATCATTTCACTTCCTTCAGTTCAGATCATCGAAAAAATAAGGATCAAAGAGAGCTAGAGAAATATTTCATCCTTCTTTTCTGAGATCTGTAAGTTTTCTATTTGATCATCATCCTTTCTTTTCTTTCTTTCCTAAACGTTTATTTCAGCTTTTCTTTGTGTCATCTTCAACTTTCAGAAAAGTTTTCTATCTGTTACGTTTGATTTCTCTGCTGTGATTTCTCTTAGTTTTTGCTGTCAGTTTCATGGTTTGGTGTCAGTTTCATGGTTTGATGTCAGTTTCATAGTTTGATGTCAGTTTCATGGTTTAATATATGTCAATCTATTAATTGAAAAAAAAATTCCCTTTAGTTTGAAGAATTGAGATTTTAATAGTAAGTGTTTGTATGAGTATATTATACGTATACAGGTTAGATATTGATACGTATAAGTTGAGTCTGTAAGTACATACATATTTGTATTTATATACCTGTACGTATGAAAGTATGTATTTGAGGATTTTCCTGTGAGAGTAAGTTTCTGTAAGATTCACCAAGAGTGAAAGTAAGTTTGTAAGAGTTACCAGAAGTAATAAAAGTTAAGTTACTGGTACATTTCTTATCCTCTATCTTTTTAATATGATCGGTTCATTTTGAACCTATATGTTGTGAAATATAAAAATTGTTTTCAATAAAAAAGTTTTCAAATATTCTCCCTACAAGGGATATAAACTGCTGAAAAAGATATATGTATTAATTTGTTATTATATCTAATAAACTTTTATTTTCTGTTTGAGAGTTACTGTGATAAAATGTGATAGTCTATTAAAAGTTCTCTGGTTTTAGAAATTTTAGAAATTTTGAGATCTTGTTCCTTTGTGGTATCAAAGCCATTAGAACCCTAGAGCCATGACCAAAGGTAGGTGATGCAGTACCTTCGTGTAAGACGACACAAGGCCAAGGTAGGCAAAGTCGTAGTTGAAGTGTGATATGCTAGGAAATTCCTAGTGTGGTGTAGAATCTAGGAAGAAAGATCGCTTTCGTACAACAATTGGTCAAGAAAGGACGATGATCAAATAGAAAACTTACAAATCTCAGAAAACAAAGACGAAAGTTTTCTCTAGCTCTCTTTGATCCTTATTTTTTCGATGATCTGAACTGAAGGAAGTGGAATGATTTTATAGAGTTGAGGATGACCGAAGGAACAGGTTGACAGAACTAGATGACCGGTAACTGGGTACCCAGGTAGCCGGTTACAGAGTGGGTTCCACCTTGGGCCCAGCTGACATATGCTGAGTGGGTGGGACCAATAGTAAGACCAGGAGTAGGACCAATTGACAATTTGAGACTATGCAAAGGAGAGTTTGCAGAGTCAAGAACAATAGTTTTAGAGGAGGAATCTTGAGATTCAGCAAGCCTAGAAGGAGTGTTTAAAGGTGAGGGAGATCTATCAATTTTTGGACACTTGAAGGATATATGACCATACTGACTACAAAGGACCAAAATTAGTAACAACAAATTCAGTGCACACAATTGCTATGTGACCAATGTTTCCACAAAGAGTGCATTGTAGATCTTTTATACTCCAAGGGGATTGAGCAAACTCTTGTACAAGGCTTTCCATGAGTTTTGTAACTATTTCATTAATTTCTTTAGATGAAAGCTGCACCGGTTCAAGAAGAGTCTTCAATTGAGGAGTTACTCCATATGAATTTAGCAAATACACCATCCTTACTACTTCATTGTAAGGCATATTAGGATTATCTTGTTGTACCTATAAAAACAAAGAATAAATATTAAGAGGTAGTGCTGGTAGAGGCACTGGAATAGATGACCCAGGCAAGGGAGGAACTGGCTCTGAAGGAAATAAGTCACTCTCATTAGGCAAAGCAATTGGATGGTTAAACTTATCCCTCCATCTAATATACACACGATGAGCTAGAGATGAAATCAGAATTCCCTTGTCATCAACCGTTTGGAAACAAAAATTCTAGGATAATATCCATGGAATTCGATAATACCTAATAAAATAGAAAAAAGGATTTTTGAAAGACTTATGAATAATCTGGGAAAACTTTTCAAATTGAAATTTATAATATCTGGGTAAGAACTCAACTTCAGGACCAAAATTTGAGATCCACTGATGAAACCAAACAGGAACTTTACATGGCTTTGGAAGATCCATTCTAATGAACCAGAAATGTTGACTTTGAGAATTTTTATATAATAAGACTTTATCAAAAGCATCAATATAATCCCATTAATTATATTCATCTGGGAATAGGCTTGGAGGAGGTTTTGCATTAGTAAACTTACGAATAAGATTGGGATGTCCATATTCTTCCATAGTGACTACTTTATTTATAATAAGTTTACTATATAAAATTCTGGTTGCATAGACTTCAGGATAAATAAGAAAAGACTGAAATTCTTCTCTAGAATATTTATGAGTAATTTGACAAGACATCATACCCTGTAAAACCATTCATAAAAGAATCTAGTTTTACTAGAAACTACCGGAAAATGTGAATATAAAGGATAATGTTTTAAGGCAACTTCATTTGGATCTAGTTGTTCAAGTCTGTCAGGAGATTGTTCAAGATAGCAAATATGTAGAGGAGGTGTTTTCTGAATATAAGGACTGAGGTTCTTATAAGAAGCTTTTTGGAATAAGGGTTATCATTTGGAAAACGAGGATAATTTCTGTAAAATTGTGGTGGATGATAAGGTTTATGAGAGGAATCAGTCATTTTTGCCTTTCCCTTGTCCATATTCTCCATGCAAAAATTCAGGAGTAAGAAAATACGGTAAAGAGTTAACTAAACCAGGAATATATTCAATATCAAAATAAAAAATAGCAAGTAAAGCTTGTCATCGAGCATAATTATGTTTAGAAGCAAGGTTTTGAACATCTTTTTTCTAAAATAAATATATATATAGTGTAATACCCTAAATCCGGTCCACGCTCGTGAACCGAACCGGCATGTTATAGGCCCCAATTAGGTCGGCTAACCCGAACCCAACTCACGCAGATCTAATCTAGGTGTCTTAAGAAGAAGATATTACTCGTCATGCATGGATGAAAGCACAAAATCCTAACATGATACTATATGGATGACATGCAAACTAAATTACACACCATCACAATTACGATCAAAATTGATGAAAATTCTGAAATAAAACGGACAGAATTTCCCCTAAAAGTGCAATTAGGGTCACCCTCCCAAAATACTATATATAAACATATATGCAAACATGTATCTATATATCACGCAACTTCATTCACACAATCTAATATATTGTTTACTCGCTCTAAAGCTTGGGTCTCAACCCACCACGCTCTTGTTGCACAATCTATTCATGTTTCACATTCTGTCATCGTGTCTTAGCATTCAATCATGTCACATCATCATATCTTTGCATTTAATCATATCCTATCATATCTTAGCATTTCACAACATTCACAATATAATAGCATCATAAATAGAATATTAACCACTCTATCGACTGACATGTGTGCAAACGACATCATTGCTCCTCCGTCCAAACTGGCTCCTCCAACTTGTGATTATTACCTACATATAATATAAAACACGTCAGATTAAGTGTTACTGCTCCGGAAAATAAAATAACTATAACAACTTGGCTATGAGAGTAAACTCTCATATGAAAGAAAACATCATATACTCCACGTGAACACTCTGAAGGGCACTACTGAGGAGCCACTGGGCTGCAGACCCAGAAGCATCCCGAACTTACTGATCTACTACTGTTGATGCCGCTCTTGTCATTTTCTTACCTCATTTTCTGGTCTCAAATCCTAAGCCCTCTCCTTACCTCCATATTTCTCCTGGCCTTGAGCACGAAGGTTGAGTACTCTCAGGCAGTCGCCTTTAGTACCCTTTGAACCACAAGTCTGGACATGTACTGTACCAAACAATACCTGTAAACCTCCACATTCTTTGGGTGTGAGGAACTCAAACACTGAGTTGTCAGGATCCCTCGG
The DNA here is from genome assembly GCA_033002965.1 of Piper betle. NCBI lineage: Eukaryota > Viridiplantae > Streptophyta > Magnoliopsida > Piperales > Piperaceae > Piper > Piper betle. The sequence goes on along the minus strand of JAURVB010014565.1, from coordinate 71,200 downwards.
GAATGGAACAGTCCGCTGGCACTAATCCAGAGCCTGCTTTGACTGTCATGACATCTGCTCATGGTACGTGCAGTCGGTTTCTCCATCTCTCATCTCACTGAAAATGCGAAAGCTACATATATATATATAGGGCTGGGTAGGTATTTATATAATAGGCCCAAAGGCAACTTGGGGTGGATCATGTTTTTGAAATCATCCTCGAGGGGTTATGAATCTGAAAAACTGTTCGGCTAGATGGCCCGAGTTAAGTGGGATCCGATAAAACTCTACTTAACCCGTCCTGCAGGCATTAAATCAAACATACAATAGAAGAGAGTAAAAACAGAGTCGAGTCCTAAACGGACCTGGTAGAAGCTCCAAGCATGTCATTGCGCCTAGGCGGTGTGGCTCCTACTCCATACCTACACATCAAAACTAAATACTAACGCCCGCTAACTAAATGATGAATCAAACTCGTCATTATCAAACACACTCACAATACAACATCAACCATAACAATCAACAATTATAGATGTGAAAGTAATTCCAACTTATCCTATTAACACAAATTTTATTATATTTCTTAAGTTACGTTGTACTCGATTATCAGACTCAAATTTACTTTACTTCATTATATCACTTAACCTTCATTATATGTTAATCACATCATGCACATCTTTACTTCAATCATAGTTTGGCATTCACATGACAACTACTCAATTCTAGCATGTTATGCTAACAATCATCATCAATTTTAAATAATTAAATCGGAGGTAATTATACCTCATGTCATCGGCAATCGCCGACGGCTAGGGTTTCGACACCCGTCTCAGAGCTCAACTTCGGCGCTTTTCGGCGTCCGAAGTTCGATCGGGTTCAACTGGATGAACTCCTCAGAAGATCCAGCGAATTCCAGTAAATTCGATTTTCCGGCAGTTTTTTGGCAGGTTTTAATAGTTTTCCGGCAGCTTCCTGTGGTTTTCCAACAACCGTTGCCGCCGTGATCGAGTGGTCGCCTTGACGTCTTCAACCAACCCTTGACCCTCCCTGACCGTAGCGGAGCCTATTACCGCCCAGGCCGGCCGGATCTAGCCACCCACCACCGCCACCTTTGTTTTAGCCATTTTCCGGCGAGCCACCACCTCGGCCGACCACGTCGACGTCGTGGACGTGTCGAGATCGCCAAGCCGGTTCCAATGGTACCCAATATGCACCGTCGTCGCCTTGCCATCGGGCGTCGCCACCTAGCCCCGCCATGGCGTCGCCGTGCCACCCCAGCCAAACCCGGCCACCACGACGTGAGGAAGCCCCGCCTTTGCGCCGTGCTTTTGTCGCCAATCGCGCCGCTGGCGACCGTCGCCATCATGATCCAGCTGTAGCCTCGACACCCTCGACCACTCAGCAACCTTCCCCAACCGGAGCGGAGGCCGTCCCCGCCCAGGCCGGCCAGATCGAGTCACCCATCGCTGCCACCACTATTTTGACCATTTTCGGCGAGCCGCCAACTTTGCCGACCATGTCGAGGCCGTAGATGCGTCAGGCTCACCGAGCCGGTTCCAAGGATACCTAATACCCTTACTTTTTGGCCAGTAGACGCCACCGGTTGTTGCCAAAAAACCACTGGAACTTGCCAGAAAACCACCAAAACCCGCCAGAAAACCAGATTTGCAGGAATTTGACTGATCTTCCGCGGTGTTCATCCAGTCAAACCTGATCGACTTCGAACGTCACCGAGCGTCGAATTTGAGCTCCGAGACACGCAACAAAACCCTAACCGTTGCAGATCACTGACGACGTGAGGTATAATTACCTCCAATTTAATTAGTTAAAATTGATGATGATTGTTAGCATAACATGCTAGAATTGAGTAGTTGTCATGATGAATGCCAGACTATGAATGAAGTAAAGATGTACATGATGTGATTAACAGGGAATGAAGGTTAAGTGATTTAATGAAGTAAGTAAATTTGAGCATGATAATCTTGTACGATGTAACTTAGGAATAATACAATAAAATTGGCATGAATAGGATGAGTTAGAATTATTTTCATATTTATGGTTATTTGATGGTTGATGATTTTGTGTTTGATTGTGTTGAGTTTGATGCATCATTTAGTTAGTGGGCGTTAGTATTTAGTTTTGATGTGTAGGTACGGAGTAAGAGCTCGCCGCCTAGGTGCGATGACATACTTGGAGCTTCTACCATGTCCGTTTAGGACTCGACTCTATTTTTACTCTCTTCTATTGTATGTTTGATTTAATGCATGCAGGGCGGGTTAAGTGGTGTTTTATCGGATCCCACTTAACTCGGGCCATCTAGTCGAACAGATTTCTGGATTAATAACCCCTCGAGGATGATTTCGAAAACAAGATCCACCACAAGTTGCCTTCGGGCCTATTATATAAATCCCTACCTATATATATGTAGTTTTCGCGTTTTTAGTGAGATGAGAGATGGAGAAACCGATTGCACGTACCATGAGCAGATGTCGTGATAGTCAAAGCGGGCTCTGGATTAGTGCCAGTGGACTGTTCCATTCCCGAGGGATCCTGACAACTTCGCGTTTGAGTTCCTCACACCCGGAGAACATGGAGGTTTATGGGTACTGTTTAATACAGCTCATGTCCGGACTTATGGTTCAAAGGGTACTAAAGGCAACTGCCTAAGAGTACTCGGCTTTGGTGCTCAAGGCCAGGAGAAATATGGAGGTAAGGAGAGGGCTTAGGATTTGAGACCAGAAAATGAAGTAAGAAAATGACAAGAGCGGCATCAGCAGCAGCAAATCAGTAAGTTCGGTATGCTACCGGGTCTGCAGCCTAGTGGCTCCTCAGTAGTGCCCTTCAGAGTGTTCACGTGGAGTATATAATGTTTTCTTTCATATAAGAGTTTGCTCTCATAGCTAGCTTGTTATAGTTATTATATTTTCCGGAGCAGTAACACTTGTTACTGACGTGTTTTTATATTATATGTAGATAATAATCACTAGTTGGAGGAGCCAGCTTGGACAGAGGAGCACTGTTGTCGCTTGCACACATGTCAGTCGATAGAGTGGTCAATATTCTATTTATGATGTTATTATATTGTGAATGATGTGAAATGCTAAGACATGATAGGATATGATTAAATGCAATGAGATGATGTTATGACGTGATGAAAAGCTAAGACATAATGACAAAAGGTGAAATATGATCAAAGCGCGCAACGTAAGTGTGGTGGGTTGAAACCCAAGTTCCATAATGAGTATATAGTATATTAGATTATGTGTGATTGAAATTATTGATATATATATATATATATATATATATATATATATATATTGGTAGATGTTGTTTTGACAGGGTGGACCCTAATTGCACTTTTAGGGGAGACTCTATCCGTTTTATTTTAGAATTTTTATTGAGTTTAATCGTAATTATATTAATATGTACTTTGAATTATATGTCATTTATGTAGTACCATGTTAGGGTTTGTGCATTCATCCATGCATTGCGAGTTATATCTTCATTTTAAGACGCTGAGATTAGATCTGCATGAGTTAGGTTCAGGTTAGCCGACCTAACCGAGGCCTATAACATGCCAGTTTTGTTCATGAGTGGAACCGGATTTGGAATGTTATATATAGTTTTCACTGTTTATTTTGTTGATTACCTTTTAATCATATATAATAGGGTATACAACAGTAATGTTTGTCCCAAGAGGTAATCCTAAGATGATATGAAATATTTGGAGCACTTTGCTTGTTTCTGTTGGTGACATTTTGGAAACAATTGGCAAGTATAGGTTTTCGTGAGTGAATATACCGCCCATGGAAAAGATGCTGGTAGAGGAAATCTTTTAGCTGCATTATCAGAAGCTGCATTCGTTATCAGGCTGGAACTCAGCAGGCAAGCACTATTATCGTTTGTTGGATTCTTGTGATGTATTTTATTTGATTTTAGGTGGATCCTGTATTGTGCCTCAAGTTCGAATGCAACCCTGATCAACCATGTTAGAGATAAGAAATTATTACTCTTATCAGTCTTTTCAACATTCCGTCTCATTTTCTTATTCCATGCATACAATGATGTTGTGAAAATGGCAAGTTATGCACCCCTATTCGTTGATGACAATAGCTACATCTGACTACTGTATCAAACCATCATCTTCTCTCATTTTTTGTGTGCTTTTGTGGTATTTCGATTTGTTTGTCTTTCTTGCAATTATAACTACGGAATTATTTGTAAATGGTTGGAAGAAGGATGCCATTGTCTTTAATGCATGGCAACAGTATTGAACTCAAATGGTGCGAGCCTTCTTAATGTCATAGTGCAGCCAAAAATATCAACACCATTGGTTGCTTCTGCAGTTTTGTGGAATGGGCAAGATAACAACAGCTATTTGAGAATAAAGGTCTCTACTCAAAATAAGTTTTAAGCATCTGGATTTATTTTACTCATAATACATAAAATCTGCTTCATTTTCTTAGCATTATATCCGATGGGAATTAGCGATCTTGTTTAAAAAAAAAATTAGCAGTGTGCAATGGAAAGACAATGCGATCAGAACATATGTCAACAATTTTTCCTGTGCCACAAGTTTAGAATCACCATTCTTTGACCTAGATTTATTATCTATCGCTGTCATTTAGCTAGATTAGCTCAAATTTTATCTCAGCATATTCCATGATACTGTTTGCCATTTCAGATTGTGAATTTCTAGGACATCACAGTGAACCTCAAGATTTTCATCTCGGGCCTAGAGTCTTACTCGATCAGCTCCATTGGCTCAATGAAGACCATCCTGGCATCAAAAAGTTTGTAGGACGAAAATTCGTTCATAAATCCAAAGGAGTGTGTGCTTGAGCGCAAAAGCAGCTACATATATTGAAGAAGGAGATGAAATTAATAAAAAAATAAATTCCGTTGTACTAAAAGGGCGTTTATAGATATAAGTGCTCCTACTTGGCCTTGATGAATATTATCTCGAGCAGGTAATTTCAATCCAAGATGCACTCAGGAATGCAGAGACAAACATGGATCCTATCTTGCCACCTTGTTCTCTCACTGCGAACGACCTTTTACTTGTTCCAGCCATTAAAACTTTGCAAGAACCATCGAGAAATTCAAGTTGATGAAACGAAAAAGAAGCAGTGGTTTTGATATAGATGAAGCCATATTATGTAAGAACTATAATCCATTGGCAAGGATCAGACCATCAACAAATTGAATGTTCTTTATTAGTGGCATGATTTTTCTTGGATGAAATAAAATGTTTCTTTGAAATAGTGATTTTTTTCCTTCATTATCAAGAGTTGATGGTCGGGGAAGAATTTCATCTTTTTGGGAGTATGTATATAAAAATAAAATGTAGGAAGAAGATACTGTATCTACAAGGTGAGAAATATTGAAGATAAAGAGGATATATGATGTAGTTTTTATGCTAAGTGAAATAGCTAGTAGAGAGTAGTAGAGTTTAGAGTAAAATGCTGACGTGTTGTGTATATTAGTAGTTTGTTGATAGATTAGTCAGCTTTGTTTGTGTTTTGCAAGATAATGATGATGCCAGCTAAATATAAACTTGATCATCTGATTAATGAAAGTTTAGCTCCTTCAATTCTTTCATGGTATAAGAGCGCGCTATGCGTGGTTCCGAAGGTTTTGCATGAAACCCTTACTTTTCAATCCCAGTTTCTGCAAAAACTTCGAAACCGCAATTCAATCTACAAAATCTAGCAGGAACAGATCAAGTTTTGCTTGATTCAGTCAACTTTTGTTTGTTTTTGTTTACTTCGAAGACGGTCTCTGTTTAGAAGTCATCTTCTCCGACTTTGTTGTTTCTACGCCGAAATTTTAGCCCAAGTTTTTGCCAGAGCTTGTTGTGTTGATTCAAGCCTACGGTTTTGTTGCGGTCGACCAGGTCTACATATTGATACAGATCTTGTGAAGTTGATGTTCAAAATGGTGGGAAGTACTCTGACACCTCGCATTGTAGGAAACTCTCCAAATGTTGGAATGTGGTGTAATAATCATTGTTTTTACTTATATTTACACAGATATTGAATTATGAATATATTTGTTTCTTGAAGCAGTTATAATGAGATACTTAGTAATTTCAGCCAAATAAAATTTTTCTTGTACTAGAAACATGGAATTATATGCAGTACATTGAATTATAATGAAATGGATTGATTCTACTTTGCACCGGATATTATTATATTGGTGGAAACACTTAATTCGGCCAAGGAGATTGATTAAGTGGAGTCAATGTTGGATGAAAGACTAACCAAAGAGCAAGAAAAAGGTTTAGGTTGAAACTTTGGTCAGTGGGCTAGGCCGGATTCAACTTTGGGTTAAAGCTTGTTAGCTTAGGATGACTAGGTCTAATTTAGGGTTTTAGGAGGTAGTAGGGGTAATTAAGGAAGAGAAGAAATGAAGGAGAGACTAGCCAAAGAGCAACAAAGAAGTTTAGGTTGAAACCTTGGCCAAGGAGGCTAGACCAGAATCAGCTCAAGGTTAAAGCTTGTTAGCTTAGGATGGCTAGGTCTAATTTAGGGTTTTAGGAGGTAGAAAAAGTAATTAAGGAAGAGAAGAGTATATAAAGACGCATTAGAGAGGGGAGATGTCACTTTTTGGCTCATTTCACAAGGTATGATGCTCCCTTTGTCTCTTTTCTCATGTCGTTATCTTCTCTCTTCTTTCCTCTGATTTCCTCATCTCTCCTAGTGTTTGGCTTGTAGGAGATCGATTGTGGGAGTCCTTTAGGCAAGGTTTGTTCAACGATCAGATTAGTAATTTAATTAAATAAGTTTACTTTATTAGATTCATGCATCATGATCTATATTCATATTATTTATGATTGTTTTGCATGTATTTTATGATTGAGAATTGATTATTTCCGAAAATACTGCATATACACCATGTATGGGATCATGAAATATTGGTGGAGATAGTTTAGGGTTTAAAAATACATAATTAATGCTTGATTAATGTTTTGTGTTATTCGTATGAAAATTGATCTTAAAAGATAAGAATATGGCAAAACTAATTGAGATTCTACCTTTTCTTGATCAACAATAATGTCAAACTCTCACTAATAATGTAAATAAAGAGTATATAAAATTTCATTCAATTCTTAGATGATTTGATATTTTTTTAAAAAAAGTAGTCAACCTAGGATGGGATTCACCTTCATTGAGAGCTTTAATGACAACTAGAAATATAGATCTCTGAATTGAAAATTCTTTTGGAGGAATGCTATATAATGTAATTGAAAGCTGGGGTTAAAATTTTGTTAATTTTGGACATAGTTAAGGCCTTGTACAAATGTTGGGAAGTTGCATCGTAGCGAGTAGAGTGCTCAGAACCATAGCACCAAAATGTTGGGTATTCTGCATAACTTGTCTGCTAGCTAAGGGTTGAACACTCAAACATCCAAATGCCCTGGAACAAAGTACCGAAAACATCCAAATGCCCTGGAACAAAGTACCAAGGTATTCTCCATATAGTAAATTAACCCAAATTCACCAAGTGCTGAACGCCTAGGCACTTGAGTCACACCGCCTGAGCACCCAAGCCCCGAGGTATTCTGCATGTAGTAAATTAATCTAAATGCACCAAGTGTTGAACGCCTAGGCACCCTGAGTTATAATGCCTGAGCACCCAAGCCTGAGGAATATATTTTTGTTCTTTATCTTTAATTGATATTTCATGACATTTAATGCATTAATTAAGATTGGTTAATGTTATTAATGATATTATTGTATTTGTGTAACTACCCAATCTAAAGTACAACATAATGAGCCTAACTCATCTCTTCAAAAGTTGTTAACCAAAGTTAAAGATTTATAGTTCATTCGCATTTATAAACAAGATCTTACCTCAATAGCTATTAGATCTTACAATCTACCCACTTTAAAAAATTTTGTCATTGAAATTCTTACACTTGATCTGTCGATAATCCCAGCCCACGTTCATATGTGGCCTATGACCAACAACCTAGCCAATATCCCTAGTCTAACTCATCATTTAATACGGAACTATGTTACTTTGATATCATTTGTACTCAGTCCAAAGTGTAACATTATGTGCCTAAGTCATCTCTTCAAAAGTAGTTAACCAAAATTGAAAATCTATAATTCATTTCCACTTGTAAACAAAATCTTACCTCATTAGCTATTAGATGTAAGACTAAGTTAAGGGATCTCATAATGTGTGTGTGTAATTGATGAATAAATTATCATAATTGGATGATAGATGAACATTCATAGTAGGTTATGCATACATGTACATGTAGATTAGTTTGGGTAATACTGTGTAGTACTTGTTTCATTACTTAGACTAGAAAAATGCATTGGTGAGACATCTCGGAACTCGAAAAATCAACTACTCAAATCTGTTTATAGGCTATTTAGGAATTTCTAAGATTCCTTTGTTATTTTTGTATTTCAACCTAATTAATCAAATCATGAATTAATGCTAAGGTATGTAGAAGAAACTTAATATGGTTAAGTAAAGGAAAGTAAATGAAATGGGAACTAAAACATGTTCATTTCTCGTTTTCATAAATTGTTAAATCTGAGCAATGGCGGGGCTTAGGCTTAGCTGTAATGATTGTGAATCAATTAAACCAACAAGTCATATCGATAAAACTTTGGGCATCCATCCTAACCCAATGCCAAAGTTGGGAAGCTATTGTACACACATCGCTTATGACCATAATTTGGGAAGGTAACAGTGGCTGGTGTGCTCAGTCGGTGACACATATCCCAAGAGTTTAAATGCAAACTCTAAAAATTACTCACGAGGATGACTGGATGGAACATATTCAATGTAATTTAATGAGTTAAGGTTTTCTATGCTTGTTTGTAAATGGATTGAGAGTATGGAGGAACTCATATATAGAAATTAGTTTGTATTGTAATGTCAATGATTTAACTTAAATAATTGAGGATATATAAGTGCTTACGTCAAAAAATTGACATGTAGGTTCAAGTAAATAATTGAGACTAAAAGCTAAGGATGTGTAGGAGCTCATGTTCGGGAATTAGTTCCAAATGCATGAGTTGATGGTATAATAAATGGTTATTTATTTTTAGTAATGGTATCTAAATATCTTTAACTTATTGTTATATTGTTGATATTTGTGTCAATCACTTTATATCTAAATTTATTTGTGATTAACAATATTTTCTTTTTATTGTTTACTTACATATATGAGTAGAGGAGTAAGTACCTCTTTTGGTACATACCTTTCACATGTAGTGGAGGCTCAGGCTAAAGGATGGAGAAATCAAAATTTAGAGTTTATCTTTATGTTTGAAGTAGTTGAATTTATTTCTTATTATAAAGATAGGAAATTAGTGGACTTGTTTATTGAACTAGTACGTTTGACGTGGATATATTATTCATTATCATAGATTTATTATTATTATTATGAATTATAGATATTGACAATGATCGACACATATATTTCACAATCCGCTTTGTTTAAACAATACAACCCTGTTATTTTGATTATTATTATATAAGTAATGATCCAATCCTTGAATTATTATTAATATAAAAAGGGGCAAGTCTTTACATGCAGAACTCAAAGAGCTCTTCAAATGTTAAAATAAAGAATTCCAAGTGCTCACGGCCATTAATTGTTCATGCTTCCAATTTTGTGAATATTACCTTGAATTCCAAAAATTATTTAATCCTAAAAATACAAATATTGAATTTGATTAAAGCTCAAGGATTTTTCCCATTTCCTAATGGTAATATGGTTGTTCCACCTATGTTTTTGGATGATGATTTGAATGAATTGAATCATAATTTTGTTTCTTAGAAAAAATCTAATCACACTTTGAAAAGATGGATAATTGGGACATTGAGTGAAGAAGCTCTTATTAATGTTGTTGGATTTAATACATATACCAATGTTTGGAATGTAGTCAAGAAATGTTTTGATGATAGAGGGGTTATCCTTTCAACAACAAATTGCTACTATAAAATGAGATTCATTCTTTACTTTTATTAGTAAACCACTTCCTAATTCTAGGAAAATATTTTGGACAATAAATGGGCTAGGTGATGATTATCAAATATTTCACGCATCCATGATCATGCAAGGATCACCTAAACCCTATGATAAAATGGAAGAATTGTTGCATAACTATGACAATCACATCTTGAAATGCTATAATGAAAAACCTCTTACACAAGTTGCCTATGTCAATCAATCTACAAGGAATAGGTATTAGGGACGAGATCAAAGAAACCTATATCAAAACAAGTATAATACTTTTTATCTCAAAAAGAGGGTTCACACTTGTTATTGCTTCAACCTTAACTCATGCAACAAATCAAAGAGATTTGGACAATGGTGCAAAAGAGAATGTGCAAAATATGTTGTAGTTGAAAATGTTCTACAAGAAATAAATCTGAATAATGGAGTAAAGGTAGTTTCCACACATTAAGTATGCCTTCGACCAGCTCACACGACAATGAAGTGTTATCAAAGGTTTAATAGGGCCTTTTAGCGAAATGAACTTCCTCAAGCATTGAATGCATTAAAATTGACTGATATTGATCTATATACTTGGCTGCCTGATTATCGAGCTTTGGCTCATATGTCATATAACAATTCTAATTCCCTATCTTTACAAAAGTATATTGGTTCAAATCAATTATGATTAGTAGTGGTCAGTTGCTTCCAATTCTCACATAGACAAAATTTCCTTTGATACTATTATGAGTCCTATTACATTAAAGCATGCATTATATATCTAAGTTAAAATATAGTCTCTTATCTATCAACTAACTCACTACTGATTGTCCTTCTATTTTTTATTTTGATGTAAATCACACATAGGGATAGTGGAAGAGTGATTACAAAAGGGAGTAAACGCGGAAGTCTTTATGGTCGTGACAAAATCGAACAACCTTCATATTGTTCAATGTTTGTCTTGATTATAGGTTGTGATATTCTTATTCTTTTACTCTACATTGATGGCATGTTCATAATGGAAAGTTTACAAGTGTTGCTAGACAACATCAATTTTGAGACAAAGAGGGAATTCTTAGTGAAAGATATAGGGGATCTTCACTATTTTATGGGAGTTCAAGTTGAGAAAGCAACAACTAGTTTACTTTTATCTCAATGTAGACATGTCAATAAGGTGCTAGGAAAAATAGATATGCTGCATTGCATGCCTATTGCTACTCCTATGACTACATCTATTAGGTAGTTTATTTTTATCTCAATGTAGACATCTCAATAAGGTGCTAGGAAAAATAGATATGTAGATATACTGCATTGCATGCCTATTGCTACTCCTATGACTACATCTATTAGGTAGTTTACTTTTATCTCAATGTAGACATCTCAATAAGGTGCTAGGAAAAATAGATATGCTGCATTGCATGCCTATTGCTACTCCTATGACTACATCTATTAGGTTTGATATTGCAAGTCCAGCCTTGACTAATGCTACAAAATACGGAATGATTGTTGAATCATTACAATATCTTACCTTTATAAGACTAGAAATCACTTTTGTTGTAAACTGTGTAAGACAGTACATGCATTCTCCCATGGAGCATCATTTTGGGCTTGGTAAACATATCCTTCGATATCTTTAAGCAGCACACATATTGGACATCATATAATTTCTTACTCTGCTCTGAATTTGTATGGGCTCACTGATTCAGATTGGCAAGATGTCAGCTAACTCATCGATCAACTATTGGATAATGTATTTTTGTTAATTCAAATTGCATCTCATGGAAGTCAAAGAAGCAGCCAACAGATCCAAATATCAATGCTTTACACCTAATTGTAAATCTAATTTTACACGCTCGATTAAAACACATCGAGATTAACTACCACTAGGCTCATGAAAGGGTAGCCATAAAATTGTTGGAAACACGGTAAATCTCTACATATGAATAAGTTGTTGATCTCTTTACAAAGGCTTTGCTTCAACAACCTTTCATCTTTTATAGTTTTATACTTCCTTTATTAAAAGTAAGTATTTATACCAATATTGAGAAGTATATAAAAATCATTATAATTCATCGCACGTTCCTTATTGTATTATAGGTTTACTCTTTCCTTTTTCAAGAAAAGTATCAATATACAAGCATTACATTGTTCATGTTCAGCTCTACTCCAAACTAGTTAGCTTGAACTTGGTTTAATATGAGAATATGTTTCTAAAAGTTATGCCTAAGCAGCTTTGGCAAATCTAACAATATCTCTTCACTAGTATTTTATTTAAGATCTCTTTGTCTGAAGTGTTCAAGCTTGCTTTGTATTTTATTCAATTAGTTTTGAGTTAGGTCAGGTAAAGTGGAGCCTTTTGATTAACCTGCCAAGTGAACCCACATCTTATTTTAAAGATTTTTCATAAAAAACTGGTTTTGTTAAGCTATACTAGCTTAGTTGCAATTACCCACCTCAGTGCAATCTCGTTAGCCAAAATAACAAAGCCCTAATAGTACATAAGGTATAAGAATTTATACACGTAATAAACTCTAAAGCAGACAATTTGAGGTGAGCCAAAGATTTGATGCTCAGAGTTTCAAGCCAGCCACTTGTGTTCTCCGTACAGAATTCAATGTAAAACTCTTTTAAGTATGTGGTTACTCTTTCTAAGAAAAATAACTTGAAAACAATATATGATTAGAATAAATGAATTTTATGTAGATGATTTCTATGGAATTCCATTTCTATGGATTTCCATAGACAGACACGCTGGAGGATGGAAATTTTAGGGTATTTTTCTAACCCTACATTTCCCACCTGGTGTGGGCGGAAAGGGGTGGAAATCAAATCGCCCGATGCCTGACGCCGATACTGAATACTCTCATTCATTCGCCACCGACCCCTCCCCACTTTGCAGCCTTGTCGGCGACCACCGCCGCGCGACCGCCGGCAACCTAGTACAGCAATCCCCGCCGGCTTCTTTTTCTCGTTTTTTCCCTTAATCAACTCCCTTTACCTCTCCCTCATATTTAAGGTTATTAAATTTCTGTTTATGACAAGTCCCTTTGAACCGTTGTTGATTTGATTATAAATTGTTGAGATTAGTTTTTGGGTGGGCTTGTTTACATGAGCCACCACTGCCGGCGACTGTCGGCGGCGAGCACTGCCGGCGACCGTCGCCGACGACGGTTGTCCGGTGAAATCGCGGTAATGCGGCGTCAACAGATTATTTTTTCCATTTCCTATTTCCAATTTATTCCTTCACCAACATTCTTATTTTTAATTTTTTATTATGATGAGTGAGTCGCTTTGGATCTTTGTTGATATTGATTATGAATAGTTGAGATTGTTTATAACAATTTTTTTTTTTCAATGAGTTTGATGTATTTAGTGGAAGATAATTTAATTTTTCTATAATGGGTGATCTATGTAATTTATTGAATTGGTGTAGATTATTATATACATTATATAAGTTTTTACTTTTTATTTGAAAAGTTTTGATCTTTTATTCATTATACTATTTTTTTTGTTGCTATAGATTGCTGCTTATCTATCATTTTGTTGACATTGATTGTATGGATTGTTGAGATGAAAATTTTTATTGAATGGGTGTTATTGTTGTGTGTACGGAAAAAATTATATTTACGTTTTTCCTCTATTGTAGCCTTTTTTAGTGGTAAAAGATCAGCACATTAATCTAGCATCTAATGCTAAGGGGAAGAAAAGAGATCCATAGAGTCATTGGTCTGACTTTGAAAGTGATATGTTGTTTGAATTTTTAGTTGAAGAAGCGAATACGGGTAGCAAATTGTCGGGAGGACAATGGAAGAAAGATATGTGGTTGCTGTGATGGCTAAATTTGCTGAGATAACAATGTCAAATAAACATGAGGATCATGCAGCGAGTAGCATTAAAACTTGGAAGAGGCACTATAAGATTGTGACAGTAATGAGAAAAGAAAGTAGGGTTGGTTGGGATGAAGTTGCTTGTAAGGTTATTGCTGATGGTGATGCATACAATAATTTTCGAGATGAAATTGCTCAAAAGATTAATAAGTATTAATAAGTGTTAGTTGACGCTTGATTTATTTGATGGATTCTAGGTTTGAGTTGAGGATAATTATTTTGAGGAAAATATCTATATTGTTGAATAAATTGCTTGTAAGGATATTATTTTCATGGTTGTAGATATTAATTTATATATTTGAAGATTTTGATTAAGTTATGTCGCTATTTAAGAGTTTTCTTTAAATAAGTTATTACAAATCTATTGGACATTCTTTAAAGCCCAATAATGCTAGACATGATGTCAAGTGTTATACCTAGTTATACATGATATCAACTCATGCTTGCTGGAAATGAGTCTCATGTCTTTTCCGAGAATGTCTAAAGCAAGTAACAAAAAGTTTGCATCTATCAAGGCCCTCAAGTCTCAACCCTTTCTTCCTACCTCCCATGCCCCCTTAACTAGGCCGCCGTCTCCCTTTCTTTGTCTCCTTTCCTTTCTTTGACAGGCTTAGTATCCTGCAGGTGCAGAAAAGAAACTGATGTCTTCCCTCATGGACATCGACGTTCTCAATCTTGATGCGTCCGATCAGATCAGCCCTAAGTTCTCCATCTACGGTTTTTCCTTTCTTTTTTCTTTACTTTACTCTATCTCTCAGCCCTAAGTTCTCCATCTACGGTTTTCCTTTTCTTTTTTTCTTTTACTTTACTCTATCTCTTCTTCTTTATTACTAATGATATTATTATTTATAATTATTAATTATTATTATTAATTAATTTGACATGCTTCATTGTTATTTTGCAGTATTGCAGCTTGTGAAAACTGCGCAGATGCAGCACGGCTTGAGGCACAACGATTATACCCGATATCGGTAATTATTCTAGTTTACTTTCCCTTCGTTTGCTCTTTTCATGATATCCTTAAAGTACTGTCTGATCCTCATTGCCCCTTGCAACTACATTGAATTATGTACGGAGAACAAAAATACCTGGCTCAAAACTCGGGCTTCATAACTTCATCAAATGTTCAGCTCACCTCAAATTTGTCTACTTTAAATTTTATTACTTATGTAAATTACGATACCATATGTTCTATTGGAGATTGTTACTTTGACCTATGAAATTGCATTGAGCCAGGTAATTACAACTAAGTCACTATAGTTTAAAAACACCAGTTTTTGATAGAAAATCTTTAAAATAAGATGTGGGTTTGAACTTGGTAGGTCTATCAAAGGGCTCCACTTTACCTGACCCAACTCAAAACTAAAACCCTTCTTCAAATGACTTTTTCAGCCGCCCAGGCTTAGCTTTCAGAAACATAACCTCATATTAAACCAAGCTTGAGCTAACTGGTTTGGATCTCTAGTTTACTTGAATGTGAACAATGTAATGCTTGACTTGGCTCGCCTTGTTTACAACCTGTTTGGATCTCTAGTTTACTTTCTGCTGCTAGGCATTTATACCCTTTACCACACAATGTTCAAAATTTTAATTCTGAGATGTTTTGCTATTTCAGTTGTCAATTAAGGCTTAAATGACTTTGTTGTTTATTTTTTCACTCTCAATGCGATCACAGGAGGTATTGCACAGCACGTTTGAGAAGGCTTTACAAGTCCTTGAAATTTACACATGGTCGGGGCAAATACAATCACAGGGACATTAATGAATCTTGCATTAAAGAAGTGAGGTATGTGTATTCTGTATTAATACAATGAAATTCTAAGACTAATATATATGTTTATAAGTTTATAGCAATGTGTTTCATACACTTGCAATTTAGTGGGTCGTTTGTGTTATTTTATCGTACCTTCTGGGATGAGGTTGGCGGCATAGATTTTGTGTCCTCAATTGATTGCAAAATATTTTCCGAGTTGCAAAGTTCATGCAGCTTTAATGTTGCTACCCTCTTCCCTTCATACGAGGAGATAACAAGAAGAGATTTAAACGTCATAGCCATTTGTACCTTGCTTATTGGATAGGCATTAGGAGATGATAGCTTCTTTTCCTTCCACCTTATCTCGGAAAGTGGTCAGTGACATGGATCATAATCTTGGCATCTAAGACCCCAATGAGGAGATGAGTGCTGCTTAAGAAATATTCACACAATTATGTTCATTACAAATCTGGTTATAAGAAAGTCTTGCTTGCTTCTATATGAAAGCAATGTTTTAAATGTCATACCGAACATAATACTGGATTCTTGAGGGGTGCGCAGTATGCGTTGTTCAACCAGATCGGACCGGCTCTTATTAAAATTTTGTGTATTTTTTCTTCTGGTTAATACGCAGATTGTTTAACTTCTTAAAATGTTCCTGATAATATTTTGAAGTTCTATTTAAGGATTATTGTTGTCACTATTGAGCCAAATTACATAAACATGTTGTTTCTTCTTATCGGTATTTGAAACAGGTATCTCCACATAGTTCTTTACATGGCAGAAAGAGCATGGAGTTATGCAATGGAGAAAAAATCTATTTCACATGATTTAAGTGGACGACAACGCAATTATATTGTCAGTAGAAAGAAAAAGGCGATAAAATGGGCCACATTATTTGCTCATCTGTGTGCCATTAAAGGAGATTCCAAAACTTCTTTGGAGGCAGAGGTACTTGATTATTGCTTTATTGTTTTCTTTTTTTGGTGGAGATGTAAATTTGGTCTATTTATTTATGGTCCACGATCATAAAATTGATCTTTTGTAGACTTTTATGTGATTTCACTTGCTGTATGCAAAAGTATTAGGTCCAGGAACTGTTTTTTTCCTGTGGTTGTGTTACAGCTCTCATTGCCTTAAATCTGTACACTAGGTGGAATGCTTTATTAATTGCAACTTTAGGTCCTGTGCATTAACTGTCAACTTTGGGCGCAATGCACTTCCTGTACATTTTCTTTTCATTTGCTTTATTAACTGTCAACTTTAGGCGCAATGCACTTTCTAATCTGTACATTATGTGTAATTTGACTGTTTTAATGTTAAGTTATTGTGCAGGCATATGCCTCTTATTTGAAAGGAACACTGTTGCTTGTGGATGATAAGGGCTGGGACACTGCATTAATGAATTTGAAGCATGCTAGGTATGTTTCTTAGTTTTTTCAGGAAGAATAGACTTTCTCTAAAGCATGATAAATAGAATCTGTAGCTTGAAGTATATAAGAGGAATTTTGTTTAATGTCCCAAATTGATGGAATAGTTTGCTCCATGCATGAGATACTGCAATTTGTAAAACCATATGTGAAACCTGAATGAATGTTTTCCCTCCCTATGTGTTTATGCTAGGGGCAATAATTTTTTGCTTTTGAACTTGTCTTTGGGTTCTCTGAATTAATTCATTATTTAGCTTTGGTTTTCATTCTTCTTGAAGCACTATTTACAAGGAGCTAGGTAAATATGGGGACGTAGAAAATCAAATTTTGTGCCAGGAGCGTGTTGACGAACTTGATCTAAGCATCAAAATTTGCCTAAATAAAGTTGGTAAATCCAGCATCCAAGCTTCAGAGTTGGCAGATGCCGAGAAGATGGATGGTCCAGCACTTGACCTTATCAAAGCCAAGCTTGAGGTTGGAAGCTTAGCCTATTTTGAAGTTTATAATTTGTAGATAGGAGAGTATCATGTCATTGGTGCACTTGTTTTTCTTTAATTTTTTTTACCATTTATCTGTAGGCTGTTATGTCTGAGGCAAGATCTCAGCAAGCAGTATCCATGACTGAATTCCATTGGCTTGGCCACTCTTTTTCAATAAAGAATGTTAAAACTGGGGTTTCTATTCTCAAAGGTTTGTTACACATATCATACATTATCATTTTCTTAAGAAGTTGACAAGCAGAACTGACATGTCTCATTTTAATCTGTATGATATAAACTTTTGAGTGCAGAAGTTGATCTTTTAAATTTTGTTAGAAATTACAGTGGTATCCTTCCATTTTAGTATCTTTTATTTGTTCATTTACCCATGATGAGGCTTTATGCATCTGTTATTTTCTCATTATTTCTTTAGTGCCTTCAAGATTTCATTGGAGCTATCTTTTAATGCTTTAGGTATAATAGAGAAAACTCCCATAATTTGTTAGCCCCTCACACTACCTACTCTATTCATGATGATGATGATGATGAATAGAGTAGGATGGAGTAGAGGGTACTGGATGAGGGGGTTTATTATTTTAAAGCTTTATACTTTTTAAAAGTAAGTATTTATATTAATATTGAGAAGCCTATGAAAATTCATCATAATTCTTTGCATGTTCCTTATTGTCTAACAGGTTTACTCTTTCCTCTTTTAAGGAAAGTATCAATATACTAGTATGGAAAAATCAATTATAGTAGGATTAGATTTTGTAGTTAAGATAAGTACTAATAGGACTGAGAAACAAATTCCTTTTAGAAAAACTGAATAATCCTTGAGTAATACCTGCTTTGAGGTAGAGATTTAGGTTTTCATTGTAAGCTGAGAGCGACCAGATTATATACACTTCTTAATATGATTTTGTAAAAAGTAATGTTTTACATTGTCGTGCATTGCACAAGTAAACTACTAATTGTTTATATGCCACACTCTCAGCTTTGCTTTGTTTATTGAGGAATTTACATCTTTTGGCTTGTTGGTTCTAAGGTTCTATTTGATTTTGAAGAATATGAAAGAAAGAAAAAGAAAAGTGTACCTTTTGCACTTCTAGTGTTTGGAATAGAAAAAAACCTTTGGCAGTTGGAAACAGATTTCCACCCTGTGGGCCTATAGAAAAAGGTCGTCACAAACTTTTTTCCAAAAAAAGAAAGAAGAGAAAACAGGGAAAGAAAGCATCTTGCCCCAATCCATTCCCAAGTCTATTATTAATAAATTTCCTTTCTTTTAAACTATAACCAAACACACAATGGAAATTTATAAGAAAATTAATTTCTTTTCTCAAGAATCTACTTTTCATTTTTTCTTTTTCTTAATGCCCAAAAAGTAAAGATTTTGACTGAAACTTACATATTCCTTTAGAAAAAAATAGCACCATAAAAAGTAAAAAGAAGAAACGATACCAATTAGCAAGCACACTTATTCAATCACAAGTCAAGTTCTTGTTCAATTTTCATATATGTTCATGTTCAGTCTCTGATCACAATTGTTTGGGACAAGCAAATGACAAAGAAGATTTTTGATCTTTCAACTGCGTGCTTTTGGTCTTTCCATCTCGTATTGTAATGGTCCGGCCCAAAGTGCAAATTAATAGGCTTAAGTCTCTTTAAAATACTTAACCCCTAGTTAAAGATTTATATACCATTTCCACTAATATATCAAATCTTACCCTATTAGTTATCGGAGGTAGAACTCAATTGGAGGAGCACACATTCCACTTATCCTAAGAAATTTTATCCTTAGAATTCTTACCTTTAGCTCATGGCTAGCAACCTTCTCACGTTAAATCTAATATCATATGTAACGATCCAACCCAAAGTGCAAAGTAATAGGTCTAAGTCATCACTTCAAAATAGTGGACACGTTAAAAGATTTATGAACTTTTTTTAATAATCTAAATCTAATCTCAATGGATATTAGATTTGAGACTAAATTAGGGATCTCACATTCAGATTGATTGTTGATCCACACTGAGTTTCTCTCTCTCTCTCTCTCTCTCTCTCTCTCTCTCCCCTCTCTCTCTCTCAAACTCTTGCATCAATTATTACTATTTAAAGCAATTAAGTTTTTTTTCTCTAAATAAAACAGCTAGAGAACTGGAGAGGAGTCTTCATGGATCAGCAGCAGAATCAGTTCCAGAGGATAAAAAACTTGCCATCTTTGATAAATTATTTTCTGCATATCATGAAGCCAAGAGCAGCATTAATAATGACTTAGTATGGTTCTAAATTTTTCTAATGAAACATATTATTGTGTCTTATTGCGATATTTTGGGCAGTAAATGTTGTCTTCTTCTGTTCTTTTTTATCCTAGGTTACAGCTGGTAATACCGAAAATGTGAAAGATAATTTAAATGGCTTGCATAAGGCTGTGAGTTCCATACTAATTGAGCGTACAATTGAGCGTAACCAGTTTCTTGTTAAAGTTGCTAAAAAAGGTTATCTAAGCACAAAGATGACAAGCGAGAGAAGGTCACAAAGCCTGAAGAAGTTGTTCGATTGTATGATCTTCTGATACAGGTACTATTTTTCCCATCAACATTTTTCTCTTTTATTTGACTTAGTAAAGTAACTGATAAGAAATTATACATTGTCTTTTACAGAATACTACTGACCTTTGTGATTTAGTTAGCTCTGGAAGAGATATAAAACCAGAAGAAAAAGAATCCCTTGAAGCTTATACTCTAAGGAGCCTATCATTTCGGGCTGAGAGGTTTGTTTTCTTTACATGTAACTGTTTTAATAATGCTGGTTGATTTTGGACAAAGATTTTGTAATGATTTTCCCCTTCAAACATTCATGGCTGTTCCACTGATTGTTCTTTTTAATCCCTGTTCATTTCAGAGAAAGTAAGCAACCATTGAAACTTTGCCGCGTATCCTAGTCTTCAACTATTTTTTGGATTGATTACACATGATAAGATTGATGGGAATTTCATGAATCTGCTCTCTATGATTTTGTTATCAAATAGACCACATTCATGTACTTAACTTTTGGTGGATCCCTTGTTATATATGCTCAGAATTAAATGAATCTGTTTAAAGTTTTTTTTACATGATTGTTATTTATGCATGGAATTTGAAGATTATATGTAGAAATTACGATATAAGTGGATGGGTAAGTGACCGGAGTGCATAGTGATATTTGTTTCAATATATCTGTACTGTATGCATAAAATGCAAGTTGCTTTTGTTTGACAGAAAATTTTGAATTCTTTTTCGTGAAAATTTTAGGTGCTTTTGGTTGGCAAAATCCTATAGTTTAGCAGGGAAGAGGCTGGAAGCATATATTCTATATTGCCATTCTCAATCACTTGCAGACAATGCTTTACAACAGCTATTGAACACAAACAAGCCTGATAAGGTATGGATGTCCTTCAACATATTTTAGCTTGCAACTAATTATCTGCTGCTACTGTTGCGTTTAATGTCTCCTGAATTCTTACGCACGTGCACTATTTTTCTTGCTACATTTATCCCCTGAATTTTACCACCTACCCTCAAAGCATTTTTGCATTTATAATTTGATCAAATGTGGAGTTTCTTGATGACTTTGAGCTGATAAATAGGACCCTGCAATATTTTTCCCTGTGAATTTGTTGATTTAATTTAAAATCTTCACCATGCCTGAAGTCCAGGGAGAGTGGCGAGAATAAGGATACCAATCGAGCAAGTAGAGTCGAGTTCACCTGTACTCAAGCTCGGCTCATTTATTTTGGGTTGAGTCGAGTCGAGTTCGAGTCGAATACGAATTTGCTCGATTTTATATATATATATATATATATATATATATATATATATATATTTGGCTAACTTAAAATAAAATTAATTATAAAAGTTTAAATAGTTTAATATCAATTCAATTCTATGCCAAATAATTTGTTTGAAACAAAATCATTGTATTATCATGTAAAACTATCATTATAATGTAAGTACATTTACTAATGTTTCATATTTTACATAGATGGTTGTATAAAAATTACGTAAACTACTATATTTAATCTAAATTATCTAGCTTCGAGTCGAGTCAAGCTGAACGGAGGTGTGCTCGTCCTCGCTTGATTCGAGTCGAGTTTTAAGTCAAACAAAATCGAGCCCATCCTCAAGTAAATTTGAGCTCGATCGAGTTGTTAGCACCCCTATGTGAGAACCTTTGACATAAATGGCTGGTTCTTACGACTTCACCGGTAACTGTCAGGTGTCACTAGTATATGAGGCAACTTCTTTGGAATTGCTTGTTGAGATGGGGGCTTTGGTAGTGGCAAACTTTGGGATTTATTTTATCTGAATCGAGTTACAGAGGTGATGATTCAAGGTGGTGGAGACCTCTCGGCATAACAACACGAGTAGTGAGTCATGGTTAGGGTCTTTTTATTCTGAATATTAATGAGGTTTTCCTGGGGTTAAATTTTCTTCTTTTTCACTATAATAAAAGAAAAAGGGTTGTGCAAAGTTGGTGATTGCAGTTTATATATTCTGACATACTTTCCTCGTTATTTAAACTTGTGATGCTGACAATGGCAATAGTCTCTCCATTATGTTGGGAATATTGGCAATGAGAAATGTTTTTGAGTATTTTGATTTCCTTTTGTGAACTCATCCTTATGATATTCTGACCCGTTATAACAGTGGCAAAAACATCACACTTGCTAACAAGGGAATGCAGTTCAATTCTCTTGTTTTGTTTTTTTCATTTGGGATAAGCACATACGATAATTTTCTCTCAATTATCGTGTCTTAGGGGCTGATTGAGGAATTGAAGCTGTTGTTGGTTCAATGCCGATCAAGCAGCTGTCTGGAACATGCCAGTGGAATAATGGATGAGGAAAAAGCTCGAAGGAAATTTCTGAAGGTGTCTCTAGTCTTTCTCTAAGACTTGTTCAAAAGAAGGTATTATGTAGACTTAAAGAGTGTTTATTAATGAAAGATAAATCATTTTTGTGGTGATTTTTTCATTATTCTTGATAGAGTTACAAGTTGCTCGCTATTATTCAGTTTGAAAGAAACGTTTTTATTTGTATTGAGAGTTTTTCTTGATCATAGTGTGCTGGCGTTATAAACTTGTCTGCCTTTGGAACTTATATTTTTCTGGCTTTTTTCTACCCTGTTGACTCTTTATGTTTTTTCTTTGGACGTTGAAGCAGGATAAGTTTCTTCTTGAGAATTTGGAGTCGTATGAGTCTGCAGTTGGTGATCCAAACGTGAGAAGCATCCCAAGGATCCAAGCTTTTCCACCTCCATTCCAAGCAGTGCCTTGTAATCCTATTGTTCTAGACATAGCTTATGATTCTATCAAGTTCCCAGCTTTGGACCTTAGGGTGAAGAAGGACAAGAAGGGCATCTTGAGGAGGCTCTGGGGATCATGAGAATTACAAGGATGTGACGGCAATGCGTTCACAAAAGTTGATAGCATCAGGAGAAAATTTAGATTCTTTTTGTCTTGCGGAATGGGAATCCCTCCAATTGGATTTATAAGATGATGGAAACATTTTTGTGTTGTTGAGAAAAGTAGTACATTTTTTTCTTTGTTTCAGTTTCTTGTTTGTGTTTTTGAAGGTGGCTTTGCGTTTTCGGAGACATGGAAACAGTAGCAACGGCTATTCTTGCTTCAAACGGTTTATCTTGAAGGAGTTTCTATGTTTACTTGATTTTCTCTATCATCTGCGGCCGCAGTGCCAAAAGGGGCGAACATTACCGTGACAATGAAAGAATAATTATTCCAGTTTTTTTAATGTTTTCATTAAATCTGAGTTGTGATCAAAACAATTTAGATTAGAGCTTGGGGGTGTGATGATCCTCAGTTTTAATTAATCCTAAATCTATTAATTCTTTTATTTGGACTTTAAACTCCTTTATATCTTCAGGATTATATTCTAAGTTTGTTGTTCTTATTATTAAATCTGAATTTTTAATATTAAGACTAAATTCATAAGTATATTTATTTTTATTTATATATCATCCATGAATATTATATCATATGGGTATGAGTTTGTATATTGGACCAACTGGAGAGGTACTAAAAATATTTTATGTCGGGTTGGCTTTTCAAGTACAGTTTTTTGGTGGTATAAAGTAAATTTGGGCCTGTACAGATTCTGTCGTAGTAATATTGCCTATGGTGATCTTTTATTTTTTCAAAAATAAACACTTCTTCAGATCGGTTAAATATAATGTAGTCTATTATGCCATAATTTAGTAGATTCATGATCTGACTTCGCGACAAGGAACACTAACCTGAGCCCTCAAAAATTTAGCTGGCTAAAATATTAATGAGTTACAGATAAACCATCATATAGATTTCCATGGTGAGCTACCATTAGAAAATTCTAATTCAATCATCTTTTGATAAAATCTTATCCGAGCCTTTTCTGAAATAATTATTTTTACTTCTGGAAAGGCTTCAAAAAAGGTTACAGGGTAATGCATGTGAACTGGGGCATTTTAAGTCTCATAGATAAACATTCCAAAGTCCTATTGCAGTAGGGTATTCCAGTTTTCGTATGTCTTTGAAGCTTTATTAAGTAATCATTCTGCACTTTTACCATTTCTTCCAAGTCTTTTGTCCTTTCATTTAATTCTTCTTGAAGCTCTATTATTTCTTTCTTCTTAATTTCCAGTTTGATCTCCAGTACATCATTCATCTCTTTTCGTTGTCTATTTTCTTGCTCTTGCATCATATTTTCCATCTCATAATTTGCCTGCATGATAGCAACAGGAGTTCTACCTTGTTCCACATAATAATCTGGTCCCAGACTGCTTCTAGCATATATTAAGGCATCTTCCAATGTATAAAATCCTTTGTATACAGGCCATTCATGTCCATTAGTCGCTTGTCTGACTGAGTTCCATTTGACAAATACTCCTGTCTGATGTCCTTTGGTAACTACATAATGACTAAAATTCTTTGAAACTGGTTTTTTCTGGATGGAGCTCATATACTAACATAGAGCTTGGAGAGCTCTATGCTTTTGGAATGCAGACTTAATATTCCATATGTTGTCTACCAAAGCCTGTTGGCTTTCGTCTAGAGAAATATTGTTGGGAGCTTCATACTTATTTTCAACAAAAAGAAAACAACTAGAAAGGTCCAAAATTATAGAGCCTTATTGGTTCATCCACATAAGATACCAACTTAGGTTGGACTTTTATTTTCTCTCTAAATTCCCTTGTCGTCATCCTTTTTATGAAGAAGATGAAGAGGCCATTATCCTATCAAATAAGCTTATTAGCATATAACTGGCTTTTAAGGAGTCATAACCCTTAGTTTTTAAAGAACTATAACTTATTGATTTTAGAATTGATCTAAAATCATTGATTTTTAAGGAATCATAACCCTGAATTTTAGCGATTTCAAACTCTTTATTGTTTTGAAGCTCCTTTCTTCAAGAATTAAGCAATGTTCTTCCTTTTTGCTGCAAATTTTCTAGATAGAATATCAGCTAATACATTATTTTTCCCAGAAATATGTTCGAATTTTACTGTATAACTCATTCCTTGTATGGCATTTTGAAAATTTAACTATCTTTTCGAATTATGTCTTTTGCTATTTTGGTTTTCCATAAATTTTACTATGTTTTGGCAATTTATTCTTAAGGTAAACTTTTTATTTAAATATAACTTAAAACTATTTATGGCATTTATTGCCCCTTGTATCTCTATATTTAAACTTGTCTAATTTTGATTTTTAAAATTTCTTGATGCATATCCACATATTTTTTCCATAGTTTTTTCTGAGAATTCACTTGGTTTTGTAATTAAGATAGCACCCCAACCTTCTTGACTAGAATCTACTTCTATTATTTTGTATTCTTCTTCTAGGGGTAACTCTAGTGGTTTTATCTTTTTTATTTGTTCTTTTATTTGTTGAACTAGTTTTACATCTTCTTGGTTAAAATATATTTGTCCATTTTTTCCTAATTTTTCATATAAAGGTCCTACTAATTTTCATAGATTAGGAATAAATTTCCTAGCATAATTTAATAATCCTAGAAAGGATTGTAATTGTTTTTTATTTTCCATTTTATCTGGGTATTCTAAAGCTTTTGCTGCTATATGAGGTTGTAATTCTATTTTTCCTTTTCCTATTTTTAATCCTAAAAAATTTATGCATGGTTTTCCAATCTCCGTCTTCTTTTTGGATATTACTATACCTACTTCCTTTATGGCTCTAAATAATTGTTCTAAATAATTTATATGTTCTTTCATACTATTTGATGCTACTAAAATATCATCTATATAGACTATACAAAAATTAAATTTTCCAAATATACTGTCCATAAACCTTTGGAATATAGCTGGAGCATAGAGTATCCTCCTTTAGTATTTTCATATATTATGTTTTTTGCCGGTCTTATTACTTTATCTTTTATATTGACATGTTTACTTAAATCCCATTCTAATCCTGCCAGTTCATTTCCGTGAATTTGCATAAGATTTATCATTTTTACTCCTTTAGTGGCTAATGATTATATAACTCCTTCTATATTGAGCTTATAATATGTCCCTGTAGAATTCGTCAATTTTCCTAATATTGTTATACTAAGATTTAAATTATCTTCTAAATAATTTTCATATCCTTTAGTTTGTACCCCAATTTTAAGATGTTTTAGATCTTTTATACTTTTTAGCAAATGGGGGCACAATATAAGAAACTACCTCTTTCATTCATGTCTACTTCTTCTCCTACAATTGTTCCTAATAATATCAATTCTATATTGAGCCATAATAGTTCCACAAAATACTGTCCACACTCCAATACAATAGTTAATGGTTTGCAGGGTAAAAAAATGGTAAAAAGTGTTGAACAGATTGCTAGCAACTGAAGTGAATGGATGCTGGTTTCTCTAAGCCACTCATCATCAGATGAAATGAAGCCAAAATTACCTGCATGTCTCACATGGTCGAAAATCGGAAAAGAACGCGATGGAAAATACTCTCCCAAAATACTGCTCTGACCTCTCTCATTTAACAAATCATTAAATCATTAAATAGCATGTTGAATTATTAAATGATCTCTCTGTACCATGCATGTACCTCCTTCAATCCCCAAAAAACCTATAAAAACAACCCACCCATTAATTACAATAAAATTCAATCCCCCATCCAGATGAAGATTTTTTTCTCCACAAAAAATCCCCAATTTCTCTCGCATACCAATTTCATCCTGCAGGCTTTCCAATAAAGAACCCAAAACATAGTAAGCTTTCATCATGCCGTCTTGGCCGGCACCCCTTTTGGCTGTGCTAGAGCAGATCAACCTGCCCAAAAATGAAATATTTGATTCCAAAAATAAAATATGTGATTTGGATGATTTTTTTAACAGGTCAACTCCAACCTGCTAAAAAAATAAAAGTTTTACACCACAGCTTACATCATCAACATAGCACATAGCAAGGTGCGGGAGAAAGGGAAAGAATTTGATTCGATCACCTGCCTAGCGGCCAAAACCCAGCCGGCGGCCACGGCATAGGCGATTTGGCAGGTGCACTTCATCACGAGCGCCGGGATGGCCGGGGCGTTGTTCTTGTGGGAGTCGACGGAGCCGCGGACGTGGTTGTGGAGCATCTCCTCCGGGGAGGAGGACGGGGCCGGGGACAGGCGGGCGAGGAGGTCGGCCTTTAAGAATTGATAGCCAATATTTTCTGATCGTCATATCAGATTTCAATGGCCAGATCAAAAGTGAAGCACAGCCATCCTGGCTGTGCTGCTGCAGCACACCAAAATCGGGAAAACACAATGTTGCTGCTCAATGCCATACAATTATATGTCGTAAACTACAATTTCTCGATATAGTAAAACAGAATATTTACATTACTTGTCTCGGAGTCCCTTTTGCCTCAGTGCAGTCTTTGCCGACTGCAAAAGTTTGAATGCGGTTAACACATCTTTCATGATAGGCCGGGCTCTTGTGGTCGGCATGTTGGAAATTGGACATAAATATATACATGAATAAGGAATTGTATCATATGTTATTATATAAGTTTGGCTAAATTAAATTGATCTACTAACGTTAAGGGTTATGAGCCATAAATTAAAGTGTGGAATTCAATGAGAAAAGTGTGGAATTCAATGTGTAGATACCTTTTCATAAATTCTCTTTCGTAATGGGTGGAATTGAATTTATGGAACTAAGGCTATAAATAAGGAGGTTATGGTCCCTAAATTCATATCTAGTTTTCGTTCTGGTATCCCATTGTCCAGAACTTTGGTTTAGAAAACTAGTCTTAGATTTGGAAGATCCATAACTGAGAATTCAGGTTTTGAAAACTCTTCCTGGATTCAGACTTTAGTTTCTTTATGGCTTCAGGTACGCTTCTGCTATTTTATTTTATTTATCTAGTTTAATTTCTCTTGATGATTTGATATGAAGTCGATCCAAGTTTATACAGTTTATTTATAACAAGCGGCATCAGAGTCACCTTCATATCAAATTATTGAGAATTAGGTTTTATTTTATGAATTATTGTGGGATTTAATCTCAAAATTAAGGTCCTCTTTTGGTAACATAACATGAGGAAAATAAAGTTACAAAAGGTTATAATTTTGGAAACTCCCACATAAAGATATATTTTTTATAACCTTTTGGTTAAGTCATAATTAATATTTTAAAATTTATTAAGGACTGCAATATGCTGCCAAAGCAGCCTCTTTTGTAGAAATTAATTTATTTTTAAATATTAAAACGGTTATGAGCATTTAATTCATGTGGATATTAATCAGCCAAAAGGAAGGTTAATGTTTGACAGAATTCTATATTCATATGTGGTAATAGGTATGGGATAATTATCAAGTGTCCATGTGGATGATAAATCGGCCAAAAGGAAGGTTTATTATCTGACAGATTTATTGTTCATATTTTACTACACTAAAGACTCATTATTGTAATAAATATTAGATAATTATCAGGTTTCCATGTGGATAATAAATCGGCCAAAAGGAAGGTTTTTTATCTGACAGGATTTATTATCCATATTTGATTATGACATTAAAATAATAAATATGAGATAATTATCAGGTTTCCATGTGAATGATAAATTGTCCAAAAGGAAGGTTTATTATTTGACAGGATTTATTATCTATATTTAATTATTGCACTAAGAGTACCATTTACAAATTGATATTTCTGTCCAAAGACTCAATATTGATGTTGTGCTAGGTATCTATTAATGGGATTAAAAATTATTAATCTTATTATGGGCATGTTGTTTTCTCTTCAGTTAATCAGTCTACTTCTATAATTTCTGCCAACATAAACTCAGTACCAATGCTTAAAGATAACTTTAAGGATTGGAAAGAAAGCATAATGATTATTCTTGGCTGCATGGATCTTGACCTTGCATTAAAGACTGAACAGCCTGTTTCTCTTACTGATAAAAGTTCCAATGAGGACAAACGGGACATTGACAAATAGGAACGTTCAAATCGCATGAGTCTTATGATCATGAAACGGGAATTCCAGAGACCTTCAAGGGCAATGTGTCTGAAAAGGTTACTACAACCAGTGAGTTTCTTAAAAGAAATTGAAAAGTGTTTTGTCAAAAATGATAAAGATGAAACAAGTACGCTTTTGACGAACTTGATTTCAATGAAGTATAAAGGCAAAACAAGCATAAGGGAGTACATCTTAGAGATGTCTAACATTGCTTCAAAACTAAAAGCACTAAAGTTAGAGCTATCTAAAGATTTGCTCGTGCATTTAGTTTTAATTTCTCTTCTTGCACAATTCGGTCAATTCAAGGTCAGTTACAACTGTCAAAGGGATAAATGGACTCTTAATGAGCTCATTTCTTATTGTGTGCAAGAAGAAGAAAGATTGAAGCAAGAACAGGTTGAGAGTGCTCACTTGGCTAGTACCTGTAAGGATAAAAATAAGAAAAGAAAGAGGGCTAAGGATGCTGATAATGGGTCTCACACACAACATCAAAAGAAAGAAAATCAAGTTTCTTGCTGTTTCTTTTGTGGTAAACCTGGACATATGAAGAAGGAATGCACTAAGTATCACGCCTGGCGTGTAAAGAAAGGTTCATTTCTTAATTTTGTTTGTTCTGAGGTTAATCTAGTTTCAGTACCAATACACACTTGGTGGCTAGATTCAGGTGCTACTACTCACATAAGTGTGTCAATGCAAGGTTGCCTGAGTTACAGAAAGCCAAATGATGCTGAAAGATTCATCTATATGGGTGATGGCAAATCAGTTATAGTTGAAGCAATAGGGATTTTTAGATTATTATTAGAGACAGGATTTTATTTGGATTTGAAAGAGACATATGTAGTACCGTCTTTTAGACGAAATTTGGTTTCTATTTCTATATTGGACAAATCTGGTTACTCTTGTTCATTTAGAAATAATAAGTTTAGTCTTTTCTAAATTCAAATATTGTGGGTACAGGGTCCTTGTCCTTTTATGATAATCTATATTTACTTGATACTATTGCATCTTTTAATGAAACCTTGTATGTGGAACTATGTGGTACAAAAAGAAAATTAACCAATGAGAATTCTGCTTTACTATGGCATAAGCGTTTAGGACACATTTCTAAACAAAGAATTGTACGACTTATGTCAGATGAAATTCTTGATTCTCTTAATTTTGTAGATTTTCAAATCTGTATTGGGTGCATTAAGGGAAAACAAACAAATATAAGGAGACTAGGTGCTAATAGATCTTCAAACGTCTTAGAACTAATATATACGGACATTTGTGGGCCCTTCCCTATGGCTTCTTGGAATGGTCAACAATATTTTATTACGTTCATAGACAATTATTCTCGTTATGGTTACCTTTATCTCATTCATGAGAAGTCTCAAGCATTGGACGTATTTAAGGCATATAAAGTTAAAGTTGAGAACCAACTTGACAGAACTATTAAGGCTATTAGATCTGATCGTGGTGGTGAATACTATGGTAGATATGATAGATCAGGTGTATAGCGTCCAGGACCATTTGCCAAATTTCTAGAAGAGTGTGGAATCGTCCCACAATACACAATGTCAGGTACTCCTAGTATGAATGGTGTTACTGAGAGACGAAACCGAACATTAAAGGACATGGTAAGAAGTATGATTGCTCATACTACTTTGCCTGATTCACTCTGGGGTGAGGCACTAAAGACAGCAGTATATCTTCTTAATAGAGTACCAACAAAAGTAACAATTAAGACCCCTTATGAATTATGGACCGGAAGAAGGCCCAGTGTAATGCATTTACGCATTTGGGGTTGTCCAGCTGAAGCAAGGCCTTATAGGCCAAATGAAAGGAAACTGGACTCAAGAACAGTAAGCAGTTATTTTGTTGGGTACTCTGATCAGTCAATAGGGTATAGGTTTTATGATCCCACAATAAGGTCGTTCTTTGAGACGAGAAATGCCCAGTTTTTTGAGGATGTTGGTTTGAAGGGGGAAATGAGGTTAGAGACTTTGTCTTTGAAGAATAATCTGATTCTCTTCCCACAATTGTTCTTGATAAAAATCAGGATCAGGATCATATTTATGATGTAATTCAAGAAACAGTACCAGAATTACAAGACTTTGTCGAGAATCTCCCTACTCAAGTTATACCTGAAGGACAAACTCAACCTCGAGAGCAAATGCTATTGAGGAGATCCACAAGAGAAGGAGAAAAGCAACTTCAAATGATTATATTATCTTTCTCCAAGAACATGAGGATAACAATGAAATGGTTGATGATGATCCAATCAGTTTTCATTAGGTCATGAAGAGTTCTAATTCTCAAAAGTGGATTGATGCCATAAATGAAGAGATGAAGTCCACGAAAACTAATGACGTTTGAGATCTTGTCTTATTGCCTAAAGGTGCGAAACTCATTGGTTGCAAATGGATATTTAAAACCAAGAGGGATTCGAAAGGTAATCTAGAAAGATATAAGGCTCGTCTTGTTGCAAAGGGCTTTACTCAAAAAGAAGGCATTGATTATAATGAGACTTTCTCTCCAGTTTTATCGAAAGACTCATTCAGAATAATTACGGCATTAGTGGCACATTTTGATCTTGAGTTACATCAAATGGATGTAAAGACTGCGTTTCTAAATGGTGATATTGATGAAACAATTTATATAGTGCAACCAGAAAACTTTGTATTAGGAGATTTAAAGAAGGTGGTTTGCAAATTAAAAAATCCATCTATGGACTTAAGCAGACTTCTCGTCAATGGTATCACAAATTTCATCAAGTGATTCTCTCATTTGGTTTTAAGATGAATGTGATTGATGATTGTATATACCATAAGCTTAGTGGGAGT
The DNA here is from genome assembly GCA_033002965.1 of Piper betle. Lineage (NCBI taxonomy): Eukaryota > Viridiplantae > Streptophyta > Magnoliopsida > Piperales > Piperaceae > Piper > Piper betle. The sequence goes on along the minus strand of JAURVB010014565.1, from coordinate 39,396 downwards.
AAGTATATTTTCTTGGTTTTATATGTTGATGATATATTACTTGCCAGTAATAATATAGATTTTTTGCACGAAACCAAGAATCTTTTATCAAAGAAATTTGAAATGAAAGATCTTGGTAATGCATCTTTTGTATTAGTAAATAAAATACATCGGAATCGCGATCGATGTATACTTGGGATTATCACAAAAGACATATATAGAAAATGTGCTTAAAAGATTTGGCATGCAAAATTGTAAACCAAGAGATACCCCTGTTTCTAAAGGAGACAAATTCAGTCTCAATCAATGCCCCAAAAATGATATAAAAGAAAAGGAAATGCAAAAGATTCCCTATGCTTCAGTAGTGGGAAGTCTTATGTATGCTCAAGTATGTACGCGTCCAGATATTGCGTATATTGTTGGAATATTGGATAGATATCTAAGTAATCCAGGGTTGGATCACTGGATAGTAGCCAAAAGGGTCATGAGGTATCTTCAGAAATAAAACATTACATGCTCACATATCGGAAATCTGATCAACTGGAGATCACATGATATTCTAATTCTGATTTTGCTGGATGTCAAGATAGTCGTCGATCCACTTCTGGCTATGTCTATCTACTAGCTGGCGGAGCTATTTCTTGGAAAAGTGCTAAGCAGATACTCATAGCTTCTTCCACTATGGCAGCTGAATTCATAGCTTATTATGAGGCATCCAATCAGGGAATATGGTTGCAGAAATTTTGTCACAGGGCTGCGTATTATTGATAATATTGAAAGACCACTTAAGATATTTTGTGACAATCAGTCTGCAGTGTCATATTCAAATAACAACAGGAGCTCATCTAAATCAAAACATATAGAGATCAAGTTTCTTGTTATGAAAGAAAGAGTTCAGAGTGGTAAAGTATCAATAGAACATATTGGAACAAACTCCATGGTTGCGGATCCGTTTACTAAAGGATTACTACCGAAGGTCTTTCATGAGCATGTTGCTCAGATGGGTATTGTATCATTTGATGATATGTTACTTTAGGGGAGTTTGTATTGAACTGAGTATTTTGGTTTAAGGTTCACTCTGTTTTGGTATTTTGGTGATCTCATAAGGTTGGGCCAGTTGAAAATAGGCATGCTCAGATCAAATTATATGTAATTTTCGTGCTACACATCCATACTTGATCTATGTCATTTGATTATGTTGGTGTATGTGACCATGGAAGGTTTAGCTACGCTCAATGTGACAAAAATCGCCTTGATCTTATATTGACATTGATTAATGAACGAGATTGTTATTTTGGTATAATGACATATGTTTGGAGCCCATAAAGTTATACAATTATTTTGTGTGTATATTAAGTCCAAGTGGGAGATTGTTAGAAATTGGGCATAAATATATACATGAATCAGGAATTGTATCATATGTTATTATATAAGTTTGGCTAAATTAAATTGATCTACTAACGTTAAGGGTTATGAGCCATAAATTAAAGTGTGGAATTCAATGAGAAAAGTGTGGAATTCAATGTGTAGATACCTTTTCATAAATTCTCTTTCGTAATAGGTAGAATTGAATTTATGAAACTAAGGCTATAAATAAGGAGGTTATGGTCCCTGAATTCATATCTGGTTTTTTGTTCTGATATCCCATTATCCAGATCTTTGGTTTAGAAAACTAGTCTTAGATTTGGAAGATCCATAACTGAGAATTCAGGTTTTGAAAACTCTTCCTGGAATCAGACTTTAGTTTTTTTATGGCTTCAGGTACGCTTCTGCTATTTTATTTTATTTATCTAGTTTAATTTCTCTTGATGATTTGATATGAAGTCGATCCAAGTTTGTACCGTTTATTTATAACACGGCATCCTAGCACCGGAGAGCTAATGAGCTAATGCACCACCTGCTTGGGCTCCTTTCTTGTGGTACTCGCCTTTCCGGTGTTGTATCCATGATCCTAAATATTCTTCTTTTGTAGCTCAAAAATGAATTCGCCCACTCTATATCAGAGTCTCTTCCACGCCTGGTCTCTCTTCATCATCCATTGCCCCTTTCCCTGTCATCAGCTCTGTCAATACTACTCCGAAGCTGTATACATCACTCTTTATTGTCAAATGACCTGGTTCCCCAAGAGTGGTAGAGACGATCCAAAGACTTGATCATCTGTCTTGCTTTTAACTTTGCAAATTGTAATGTCGTGTGTAACAAAATGTATGGTTACTTTAGTTATGGTTTATGTAGAAAAGAAAGGAAACCTGTTGTAACATATTTTGGTGGAGACAGAGTATTGTCCCCTGTAGGACCATCCCTCACCTATGTTGGGAAATATACACTCCAGCAAAAACAAGCCAGAAAATATTTCCCCTACTCGATGAAATGAATAGGAGACACCCAAGATAAAAAATGGATGGAAACTTTCCTCCCAATTTAGAGAAAAGAAAACCAACCTACTCGATCAACTTTGATTAAGAAATCTCTTACAATCAAGTATCGAAATAAAATTTGAGAAAACTCTCCTAACCTAAATCAGATCAATAACAAGATCTGAAAGATACAATTCTTGAGAAATTGAGAAAAATATCATACACCTCAAATGAAAAATGGATCAATCTCACACCCTGGATTACGACCACTTCAACTTGAGATTATGAAAAACTTCTCCAAACTCTCCCCTTGTGAGTGAAACCACTCCCCGTTATATGTGAAAAAACTCCACCCAAGACATGTAGAAAATTCTACCAAAGTGTGAAAAACTTCACCCCAATAAAAGTAGAAACTTTACCCAAATGTGGAAAACTCCACCCAAAAGAGTAACACTACTCCCAATTACAATCCAAAGACAAAGGTAGAGAAAGAAAAGAAATTAACTACTGTTGATCTTATCAAAAAACCCGAAGTCATATCTTTACCTCACGACAAACAATTTCACTTTCTTCTCCCACATGCACTACCAATAGTGACCTGTCTAGATCTGTAATCCCTCAAGTCTCCCTTAAAGGTGAACACTCCATGGAACTTCCCCAAAGGGAAAGCACACCGAACACATACCTCTAATCACATATTTATAAACTAGAGATATGAATACCACTTGGAAGTGAAGAGCCAACTCCAACACTACTTCTTGAGCATTGGAATCCTCACTAATGAGTCTCTTCACGTATTCCACAAACTCTCATCGAATTCGTCGTACCTCTTGGTTTATCTTCATGTCTTCACAACTTTCAATGTGACTGAACGCTTTCTAATGGGAGGGAATATCTCAACAGCCTACACAAAATCTGACTATTTTGGTGTGAAGTCCTATACCTACATGCAAGGTCCACAAATCATGTTTTTAATTATTATACATGGAAAACAGACAAATGAACAAATCAGCTATCAATAAAATGAAGTTTATTTTATGATTTGCGTAGACTTGAACATACAGAAAGAACATAGTAGAACGTTTGATGTCTTCAGATCATGCGAGACAACAGAAAATGCAAGAAGGTTAGTCCTCTTGCATTTCCAATCGCAATATTGATTTGTTGGGATCATCTGTAGTCTTTGAGTTTGTCGACATTGCAACATTGTTAGGCCCTGGAGTCTCTAAATTAAACAAGCGTAAAAAAACAGAAAGCTGATGAGTTTGGAAGTCAATCAGCATGACCAATTTTTTTGGAAAGAAACTTGAACAGGTAATTGGGAGTCCAACTAGCTACGTATGTGTATGTTCATCCAAAGAAAAAGAATTTCCCCTGGTTGTATATGTATATGCTACGTATACCACGTCGTTATATAAACACGTAAAAAACAACACAATTAGTTTAGTCTGGTACTAGAGATATGTGTATAGGAAACTCTGCAAACAATGACAACTCTTTCTTTTTTGTTTATATTGAGAAAATATAAGAAAATTCATCATAATTCATAGCATATTCCTTATTGTATTACAGGTTTACTCATTGCTTTTTAAAGGAAAATATCAATATACAAGCAATACATTGCTCATGTTTAGCTCAACTTCAAACCTGTTAGCTCCAGCTTGGTTGAATATAAGGTTGTGTTTCGGAAAGCTAAGCCTTAGCAGCTTAAAAAGTCATTGAGGAGTTCAAGCTCAGTTTATATTTTATTCAATTAGTTTTGAGTTGGGTTAGGTAAAGTATGGAGCTGCCTTTGATAGACCTATCAAATTCAAACCTACATCTTATTTAAAAGATTTTTCATAAAAAAATCGGTGTTTTTAAACTATATTGCCTTAGTTGTAATTACCCGGTTCAGTGGAATCTCGTAGGCCCAAGTAGCAAGCTTTAATACTACATAAGGTATCAGAATTTACACAGGTAATAAAATATAAAGCAGACAAGTTGAGGTGATTCAAACATTTTATGAAGCTCTAAAGCTCGAGTTATGAGCCAGGCAATCATTTATACTCCGTATATAATTCAATGTAGTTGCAAGGACCGATGAGGATTGGATAGTATTTTAAAAATATCATGACAAGAGCAAAGGGGAAGTAAACAAAAATATTACCGACATCGGGAATAATTGTTGCGACTCAAGTTGTGTTGCATCTGCCCAGATTTCACAAGTTACAATACTATATAAAATAACAACAGAGCACCGCTGTGGTTGGCACTTGGTCTTGCATAGGTGAGATTGTCGGCTAGTGTTCCTTCGAGCACCAATTCTCTTATTTATTGGGTGATGGAAGTTTTTTACTTTCCTCAATTTTTGATTTTTTTGCTTATACGTACATTTCATTTATATATCGATGGTTATGTGCAATTCAATCAATTTTTGTTTTCTTTGATGTAGTTGTATATTTCATGGTTGTATATGCAATTTATGCTTAGGAATTATGAATGTGTTAATCAAATCACTATAAACTTTGGATTTCGTGGTTGTGTTGGATTGAAATTCGTTTGTTTTATAAAAAAAAAGAAATTTGAATGTTTAAGAAAAACAAACAAGTACTAATTTCTAAAATGAACAATTTCAGAAAGAACGAACATTCTGTAGTTCTATAATTTTAAGATAGAATTAATTTAGCCAAGATTTAGACTTTTATTGGAAAGTTATTTTTATGAGTTTTGGCCGAGGCTTTTCATTTTTCCATGTAATTGGAAGTTTCAAAATGAACCGGACTGTTGGCTTGAATGGGTGAATCAATCGCCAATCTCATTCAAGTTTTCTCGGCTTGATCTAACTTTAACGTTTTTGATACCCATGGTTGAGAGTTGAGATTGAACTTTAATTTTGTTATATATTGATATTCAAAGTTAATTATGTTAGGTACCTTGTTTTGTGAAATTTTTATTAATTATTATATATGTGTATGCATGGGATATAAAAATATTAATAATATCATATTGACTTTGAAAGAGTCAAAATGGACCGATTTTCGTTGAAGATGACAATCTGCTGTAAATTCTATTTAGTTGTTTTGTTTTTAAATTTGATTTGTAGTTGTAATTTCTTAGTAGATGTTCACATTATGTAGACATGTGATTGGGAGTATTTTGTCCAAAATTTCATTGTTTAAAAATTTAATACAGATAAACTATTAAGATTTGATATCGTTCTATCATCTGTGGTAAAACTATAATACTATTAGCTTTTGATAAATTTTAAATATAATTTTGAATTTTTTATTTTAAGTATCATTAGTTACTACTTAATTTTATTTCGTAAGGCAGTTTTCTTAGAGAACCAATTAGCGGTGCGGTTTTGTTGTTGTTGTTGCCTGTGGTGTGTGCGCATTTTGTTAACTAATTTGTAATATTAATTACTAACGGATTTTCTGTATCGAACAAAAACATGTGTATTTGGTATTCATCTATTAAATAAATGAGCAGAAATATTATTGACTTCTTCCTAGTATTAAATAACTAATTACTCTTTAAATAATTAATGTTGTTTATAGGTGTTATTTTGATAAATTTGGCCCAACTTTATACTTTTTAAAAAAAAACTGAGTCATGTTCTATTAGAAGGGGTTCGACTCATCATAGTTTAATACATTCATAATTCTTTAATTGAAAACTTATGTATCTTAAGCATTATCAGTAGTTTTCTCCGAGTTATGGTTGACATTGATAGTTTTTATCATTTTTTGATTAGTAGTTATTGTTTGTTAACAGATGTCATTTACATGAAATAACCATGTATATTAGGAGTACAAATATCCCAAAATTGTAGGTGGAATACCTTCCAATTTCATCATTAGACAACAAGTCAAATCAAGTTCTTAAAAAATTGTAGATATATTGAAAGAAGTTGCATCAGAAAAATTGTATTGTGCAATTTAATCCGTTTTGAACCAAATCTTGCCGATGTTAGCATAAAACCGTTCAATATGCTATTATCATTGGCCCATGGGTACAAAAGATCGATCCAAAAAAGTAAGAAAATTAGTTTTTAGAAAAAAATCGGTTTATGAATCGGCTGATTCGACCTAATATGAGCCGATTTGTGAATCGGTCGATTTAAACCTATTCCGGATAGTGTCGGGTATAGGTGATGAGGAGCTTGGGGGGGGGGGGGCGGGGCAACAATAGTCTGGGACTGGGCGAGATGTGTGCGAGAACGGGTGAAGCCGGCGGGGGACAGGAGGGGCTGGTAGGAACATGGTGGCAGGATGGGGCAGGGGGTGCAAGGGGGGTGGGATGGGGCAGGGCAGATTGGGTGGGGCCGACCGAAAAGGGGGTGGCAAGGGGCGTAGGGGGGACGGGGTGGGACCAGCATGGGAGGCGGGGCCGATTGGGTGGCAATGGCACCGGCGCTGGTGAAGGATGGGCGGCACGTTGAGGGGAACGAAACGTAGAAAGAAACAAGGGGTGACATTCTCGTAATTAAAAGTTGACACAACTTCGATTCGAGTAAAAAATAATTTTTAATTCTACATAATTTAAAAAAAATCCAAAAAATGTATAAAATATAATACACATCATAACATTAAAATGACATATTTTATAATTAATAACTCACCGATTTTATCCGATTCTTATCCGATTTTTAATGAATCGATCTCAATGACTCCTTTCCAATCTAATTCAACGTCCGATTCTAATTTTTTCAACTATACATTGGCCACGGATCATTACAACTATTACAAATAAAATGCGCTTTCTATGCTCTTCCATGTTTATTTGTGTGAATCAACTTTTATATGTTATCACCTATCTAATGACAGTGATAATTTATGTGGATTGTGGTTGGATTCCATTAATATGTAATATGGCATTAACTTAGAATTGACTCTGTAATCTCGAAGAAGGCTATGTGTGTCTTTCGATATGTCATTATGCAGTACCGGAAATTATTAAAATATAATTAATAAAAAATTAATGTTCATTTTTAATATTTGATTTATTTAAATTTAAATTAGAAAGATAAACAGAAAAATAACTTAAAATACGTTATCTATGTTTAAGTACAAATTAAAATATAGTGAAATTATTAATAGTTTTATTTTAATCCATAAATCATATTTTGTGTCTATATTAAAATCTAGTAAAAATATTAGCCAATATGATTAAATCATAATATTTTATATTATATTTTATGTTTAATAATATCAGACATTATAGTTTTGACTTGTTATTATAATTTGGTATTTCATCCAAGTAAAAAAACTATTACATAGTTTATTAAATAAAAATTTATGAAAAAAATAATTAGTAAGTTTTTTTTAATAAAATGAATTGTTTAAGGAGATAAGTATAGTGTTTTTTAATTTTCCAAGGGGAAAATGTGGCGTGTTTCTTACTCGTTTGTCCAACGTCACAACGTCACAACGTTACAACTCACAACAATCAAATTCGTCCTCAAATCCAAAATTTCCCTCCTCCCGGCGCCAAACATTTCCTTCATTTTCCCTCTTCCCCGCCCGCCGCTGCCGCCGCCGCCTCCGGAGGCGATGACCTCCGCCGCCGGATCCGCCCTCCTCGCCCGACTCTCCGCCCGTGACTTCCCCGGCCTCGACGCCGAGATCTCCTCCTTCCTCCACCCCTTCCAACCCTTCCTCTCCCCCGCGGCCGCCAGCCGCCGCAAAATCCGCGCCGACCCCGGCCTCCTCCGTCCCCTCGCCAAGCAGTTCCTCCCCTTCCTCTCCGCCCTCCTCAAGCACCTCGCCGGGGCCCTCCCCCCTCCTTCCCCACCCCACCCCCGACGACGTCGCCGGCTGCCTCTTCGCGGCCTACCGCCTCGCCTTGGACTGCCTCGAATGCCTCTCGCCGTGCCTCTCCGCCAAGCCCTACTCCGTGCACCTGCTCCGGGTTCGGCTCGTACGGTGCTTGGAAGGTTGCGGAAAGGTGGGCGAGGCCGAGCGCGAGGGTCTTGCGGTTCTCGAGAGCTTCAAGTCCGTCGTCACTCCCAACCCGCCTAGGGCTCGGAAGGGGAAGAAGAGCAGCGTCGGCTGCTACATGCCGGCGCCGAGCCCCGATGGCTCGGACGAGGAGCTGGCCTTTGGGGTCGCTGAAACTGCGGTTTGCTTGATCGATTGCGTCCATAGGAGCGAGTCCACCGACATCGTTGTTTATCGCCGGGCTCTCGCTCTGGTTGAGCAGGTTGAGCCATGGATTAGGTGATTGCAATTTGTACTGCTACTACCACTACATGATTTGTGGTTTTAGGTTTTCGTTTTGATTCTGCATTTGGTGCTAAATTGATGAAGTGCTGACCTTTTTCGTGGCCAGTGTTTTAGAGCCGAAGGTGCGATTCCATTTTCGAGGGGCGGTGGTGAAGGCATTGTACAAATGTGTATTGGTAATGCTGGCGAACTACAATGTTTTCGATGGAGATTTGACGCACCAGTTTTGTATGCTCATGCTGAAAAAGTGTCTTGATTCTTCAGTGAAGGATCAGTTTCTAAAGGTGTGTGATGTTCGTGTTCTTTTGTATGTTTGCTTTATAGATCAGCTGTTCGTTGCCCATGGTTGTGTTCTTTGGACTGTGTGCTAAATATTTATGTACCACTTGAACAGATGGCCCGCAAAATATGTTCTTGTTACGATTGGAAGCAGGGACATTCGCTTGTTTTAGACATATTGAGATGCTCTTTAGATTTGATCCTTTGTGAGTGCAAGGTTGTGCCATCTCATCTCCTGTCTCATTTTTCTAATTACTTGTTTAACTTTGATTCCTTTTGTTCCTGAAGTATAATATTTTCAAGTTCCTAATTATGATAATTTTTATCATCTATGATAACAATCTGGGAAAATCTGATGTGTCACTGGCCTTTTTCCTTTTGGCATTCTTGCATGACATTTTTACAGAGCATGTTATAAGTGTAAATATTTTTCCAGTCACTCACATAAACATCATCCTTATATTTTCTTTTGGTTAACTCTTTTATGTGGGATGAATATTTTGCAATAGTTCTTGAGTTTGGAAGTTTGTGAAGATAATATTTGTTTCCTGTAACCTTACACAAGAGTACTTGCAGGTGAATTTGACAAGCATCACAAATGAAGTTTTCGATTTTCTACATTATATTCTGTGTAAATGCCGTGATACAAATGCCAGTTTGTGTGAAGAGTTTGCTAAGCTCTTAGGTTCATTTGAACTGGACTTCTCTCAAGTAATATATTTCCTTTTCAGCTGTTTTGTTTTCTTATTGGTCTGCTTTTCTCTGTGTTACATTTTAGATTGCTCTTGTATGTCTTGCAGATGGTTCATATTTCTGTCATTTTTAGTGCTCATATCTGTGGATTATTCTCTGTGGATATTGACATTAGAGATCGTCTACAATGCTTGGCAGCTTTTGATCCTTTAGAAAATTTATTACTTAATGGTGGAATGGTTCGGAGGCAGAATCCAGAATTATGTAGAAGTTCACATGGAGTAATAACTCTTTCCTCATATGTATGCGCATTTGACCTTTTGTGCAATTCTCTCTCTGAATCAGTGAACGGTATTTGGAAAACTTTGAGCACGGGACAAGAAGTTCCTTTCTATTCTAATATTGATCTTGTGCAAGACATATTCCACCACTTTTGCGAAGCATTTCTTACTGGTATCAAGTAAGAAAATAAGACAATATACAAAGAAAAATAATACAATTTTCTGTTTAAGCAGCTGTTAGTATTCTAATCTATGAGTACAATCATATTGATTCTCTATGCAGAAGTGCAATTGAGTTAGAAAGGAAAAAGTTGCATGAGAGTCGTTCAACCGTGCTTCATGTATCAATGGCTGCTTTTAGAGTTTTCCTTCGAACAAATAGGGGCCCCCAGGTATTTTACATGTCAGTGGACATTTAAAGTTTTCTAGCAGTTCTCTTTGAGATGCTTACCTTTTCTTATCTGTCATTCTATGATTAATTGTTTTTCCCCTCATATATCAGAAAAGCATTGGTTTGATAAATTCTATTATATCAAGCAATTGGATAGGACCAAGGGAACTGAGGTATCTGGCTTCATCACTACATAATATCGGTGTATCATTTATTGATTTGAAAGATTATCCAAAGGTATTTACTTTTTTTCTCCAACATGATTGCTTATGTGGCCAGATTCTCTAATATATGCAAAGTATTTGGGTCTAACTTTTACCCCAATTCTTATGAGTTTCAATTTTGGTAATGGCTATCTAGGCTTTATGTTTTTTTTTTGGTATGCTCACGTCCTTTTGATCTTCATTGAAGTCATGCCAAGAGACTTTGATCACATGCTTGCTGTCATAATTTCATTTTTTTTACATTAATATGCATTGTTCACATCTATATTTGTATTGTCTTTATTGCTTCTAGAAGGAGCAGTTCTTTAGTGGTCAGTTGGATTTTATTATGCACATAAAAAGAGCAACATGCAAAACATGTAGTAATCAAAATGATTGTTGTCTGGACTTTGTTCTCCTTGGCTACAGTTCTTCAAGTTTTCAATATCCACTACCATTTATTGGTGATCCAAAAATAATAGAATGGCTTAACTTGATGTCATTCCTTCTGGATGATTTGCATCCTCGTTCTTTGAGTTTTCATTTGAAATTATATTGAAATCATGAATCACCTGTTTTTTTACTTAGAAAATTTTCTGTTTTTAAAAAAACTTTAGAAATTAAAGGACTTATTTTTTTAAGAAAGGATGATGCTGTTAATACAGTGGATAAGAAAGTAATTTTTTAGCTTCTTGATGGTTATATGAACTAAGCACCCAATGTTGAATGTTCTAGGTAATCATGGGAAAAAATCTTAAGCACATTTATTTTGTACTTTTTTGCGAAATTGAATTCTACTTTTCTTTTAAGGCCTTATATGCCTTGCATATTTTTTATAACTGGATTTATTAGATGTGGAATCATCAACTTGATTTGTTTTAGTTACATATCCTTCTTGCAGGCCTCAATGTGTTTAGAACTATGTTGCAGTGCACTTTGGACTCATATTTCACATCAATGTCGATGTTTTTCACAAAAAGTGGAGATATTTCAGAAGAATCCATCAAGGACTATGTTTCAGATGCATGCACAACAACTGCCATTTACTTGGGTGCACTTCATGAATGTTGTAGTCCTGACATCAACAAGGTGATTGTTGACAGTCTTAATCATTGGGCCAAAGCCAGGGATCTTTTAAATGTGGCAGGTCCTGATGCCCTTGTCAAAAAATGGGTTAAGGTATAATACGTTTGGATCTTTTTTGCTGCTTCCCGGCTATGTGTAGTGGCAACTCCATTCGATTTATATATTTGTTTTTTTAATGGCATAGTTAATGTGCAAAGTTGGAGTAAATTCTGATCAAGGAATGGAGCTTCAGAGTCTTTTCCATTTGATACCATCTTACTTTGACAAAGAAACAGTAGCAATCATTTTGGAGCAGGTTTTATTGCTTATGCCACCTTATCCTCTGGTTTGTTATTTTTCTATTTTTTTTTCATGACATTTCTTTCTTGTTCACGTGTAGGAACTTTCAGCCTATAGAGAGTTAGAAGCTCGAAACCCTGATCTATGTATTAAAATGCAGTTGAAAATAACTTCAACTCTCCTTCAAGATGTTTACACCACAAACAATTTTTCTTGAAGAAGTCACTTCTTGTCAACCAAGGAAGGCTTTTGCGAGCTTCAGGCATTGATGGCTTAAAAGGCTGTACTGAGTGCTTATCAGAGGCTATAAAAGTGTTGGTAAGTTTTATCGGCTTTGAGCAGAATACAAATTGTGATGAATATGGTAGAACTACTTTTGCTACTAATAAAAGTGCTTGCTCTTCTAGAAGGACGAATTAAACTGTTCCTCCGAAGAAAGTGCTTTAGTGTGCCATCACCTGGCTTTGACGTACTGTTTGCGTGCAATGTGCTTGCAAGAAATGTATCAAGCTTCTGAGGTAGCATTTCCTTTTGGTGGCTTAACTCTTGGTAAAAAGTGTCTTTTGATTTTCCCCCTTAAAATGTAATTCTGTTTGGTGTTTTATCAGGTTGTTTTTGATGATATATCCTGTGCTATGAAGCTGTGGTCAAGTATCATGGTGGAGAACCTTCTCTGTGAAGATCATCCTTTAGCTTCAGAGATTGATAAGGCTTTGCCGTTGCTTTATCACATAGCAGATCTTTTATCCATGAAGGTACATTGGAGTAAAGTTACTCTGTGTGTTCAGCATGTTGCACATTCTTCTGTTTGTCCTAAGTATGTTGGTACGTGGATTTTAAGACATATTACATTCCTGAAGCAATATGTATGTGGTTGATTGGTCTATTGAATGTAACAAATGATGGTAGAAGGCAGATGATTATGAGGCTCTCGTGATCGTGAATTTGTTTTACCATGTCAGGGTTGCTTGGATCATCACTTTGAGATCTATAAGCTCATTATCACCATAGGCATGCGAAACAATGTGACATTGGATACAAGTTTAGCAACATTATGGTGTGATCGGAGGTTGAACCATGGTTTATGCACCTCGCCTATTGATGACAGTCTTTTGCTCAAGCTGTCTAGTCACTTTGGTTCACACGTTCTATCTCTTGATTTTTGGATAAACTGTACAGAGCAAGCACATGCATCTTCATTACTTGGCTTTGTTCAGTGTTTTATGGTTCACAACTTTAAGTGGGTGCAAGATGAAGAATATTCGAAAGTATCTCCTTCACTTAATGTTTCTACAAACTCAATAAAAGAGGCTGCACGCACGCTTCTTTCCAGTGTAAGATTTCTGCTGCCAATGATAGCAATGTTTTTGTTTTTATCTAATTTAATATCAAATGCGTCTTTTTCTCCCCTTCTCTCTCTAAAGGTTCCTAAATTCAGTCAGAAGGCTTTTTGCTGGACATCTATATTATGATCTTTCTGGAAGGCTTATCTCTAATGGGCAACTTTATGAGGTGATGTGCAAGTTTAATTTTCTTTATAAAAAACAAATGTTGGTCCGGGATTTGAGACATAATCATGTCATAAATAGATCTAAACATTTCAAATAGGAAGATGATACAAAATTACTAGATCTTGAGCCTTAATGAAAACTTGCAACATGGGTATACAGAAGAAAGAAGCACCATCTGGTATATGTGAACCTATGTTGTTCATGCATATGTACTTTATCTGTTTTATATTTGCACATGGCATTGTATTTACTATTTGGCTAATACTATTATATTTTTCTGTCTTGGCCAGGCTCTTTCCATTGCAAGGGAGGCACTTCTCATAAGAACAAGATTCTTGCATAAAAAATTCATATATTTTGATCAGATTAAAGTTTCTGAAGAAGAGTCAGATGGCAACCAAAATCATCTTCGCCTGGAGGTTTCTAGTTTGGTTGCCACAGAAGTTTGGCCACGTGCAACTCAATCACAAGACTCGGAGCAGTCTGTTCTTAGCTCCTGGAATGTACTTAAGTGTTACTTAGAAAGCTGCTATCAGGTTGATACACTTTTGCCATTTATTAAAACAAGTTTCTGATATATTCACTTTCACTTAGATTTAAAATTTAAAGTTTAGGTTGGAATCGTGCATGAATTGATGGGGAATGCAGTTGAAGCAGAAGCTTTTCTGCAGATGGGAAAGAAGATATCATCCTTACATGGGTTGCTACTTTTTAGAGTTGCTTTTGGGTCTATATTAGGTATTAGTTGAGTTTTTAGTTCTCTTTTTCCCACTTCACTTCTCCTAAAAACAGAAGGAAAGCGAACCTTATTGTTTAAGTTTTATTGAATTCCCTGATTGTCCAGGGCGAATATACTGCAAGAAACAGAAATTGGACTTGGCAGAGGCTGAACTGGAAAACTGCAGGAGAATCTTACATGATTGCAATATGATCACATCTTGCATGCAGTGCAAATTAGGCCTTGATGTTTCACTTGATCTCCATTATGGCGATGCAATTCGAACTAGATCCACTTTGGCTCTTCAATTGCAGCAGTCTAAAGACATGGCTTTCTCAGTCCACTTATATACAGAAGCTTTAAAAAAGCTTAACATTTCTGAGCATGGCTACATAAAACCTACTAAGAGTTACGTAAGCAAGGCTTCGTCTAGAGGTATTTCGGAGAAACAAGCACGGACAATGAGGAGTTCCAAAGCAACTCGTGGCAAATGTTGTCTTTCTTCAAAACATCCCAAAAATGTCAGTCAGGAGCTTATGGTACCAAAACTAGATGTGAGATTTGGAATATGCTTGCCTGATGTCATTATCTTTAAATGGGAATACAACAAGAGGCGACTCGCTTTACATTTGCTTCTGAAGATAGGTACTCGGTGATTTAAGAAGTTTTTTGCTACTAGTCCTAAATGGATACAGCTGTTTGTTTCCCTTTTGTACTTAGTTTGAATAAACTTCAAATGACTTTTCTTTTGTGCTTTTCAGGAAAATGTGCCAATTGCTTCTCAGAAATGCATGAAGTTCATAAGAAGTTCTGCCAGGGTGCTTCACTTTTATTTAGTGGACATCCAATCCCTCAAACTTCTACTTCTTCAGATTTTCTTAAGCTAATGGGGGAAGATATATCAGAGGACATATTTGCCATAGAACGTGCAACCCTTTTGTATGAAATTAGCTGGTTGTCATTGAAACTTCATGTTTCTAGACAATCCAGGTGAGAAATAACTATGGAAGAAGTGTTGTGTATGGGGCCAAGTAAATCCTTTCTATGCGATAAATGCATTGTGCCAAATTTTGGGCTTGTTTCTCGTACTTTATCATTTTTGTCATTTGGAAAATATGTTTTGTGGTGCTTCAAAAGTGAATTTTAAGAACATTATTTTACTTATTTAGGGCAAGCACACTATTTTATGCCCATGACTAGGTGGGTAATAGTTAAAATGAAACTACTGTGTTTGCTGTTAAGACTAAACCTCAGAAATTAAGTTTAAAAATACAAATGTTTATTTTTTATTCATTTTGTGCTGATCAATGGGGACATCAATGCACAGATAAATTAGTTTTAGATTAATTCTCCAAAATTGGAATTTGCATTTAGCATTATTTCTTGGAATTGTTTCAGTTAGGGTTTAATGAAATTTATTCAGACAATGCTTGACTACTGCACCAAATTTATCATTATAGATAGAAAAAATTGAAATCACTGAATGTCATAATCTGCAGGAGTTCAAATTTGACAGTTGAATTGGCTTATTTTGTTGTTCGTGCAATTCTAACTTTTTAATCTTTTATTTACTTATTTTTTTCTGGCAGCAAGTTCAGTTGTTGTGATTTGGCTAATATTGAGATGCCCATGATTATGTCCTGGTTGATGCAAGCGTTTATAATTAGTCGTGAACTCCCTGTACTATTTCAGAAGGTAGTAATTTGTATCCATATCATCAGATCCTCGCTTTCCTTGTTTTACTTGTAACCTTACTTGTCTTATTTTATGGAATCACTTATGTTCTGTTATTCTAGTTGTACATGGGCAATACTTATTTTTTTCTTTTCAGATATCAAGATTGCTAGCAACTGTTTTTCTTCTTTTTGGTGCATCTGGGCAATCTTTCTTGGCTGTTTACTGTAGTGATTCCCTCTCTTCATGTCATTGGGCTGCATTTTTTCACCAAGCTTCAATTGGTGCCCATTTTCACAGTCAATATAGTTCTGCTAATAAGGGAAAGCACAATTCCTTTAACCCGATGAACTGTGAGGTTTATCACTCCCTCTCTCTCTGAAAGTTGAATTTTTTAAAGATACTGCTATTTAATACTACGGATAATTTCACTTTTATCAGTTGTATTTTGGATGTTTTTCTATCTATTGTCAAGGTTCATCCTCTACTATTTTATTTTATTTCATTTTAAAATTTTGATATTTTATTGACCATTTTGTCTTCAGGGCATTTCTTCTACTTGTACATCTGGTTCAGAGACTCTTCTTTCAGTCAGGTGCGTTACTGCTACGTTATTGGTTATGTTTTTCATGAATGCAAGAGTTATTTTAATCTTCTGCTTGAGGAACATGCTTCATTATTTCAACATGAAAAAACTGGAAAGACTGTCCTTCAAAAAATCTTGAGATGCACTTATTTATCTAGTTTCCATTCCTTAGTATCTTGAATATTTTTTAATTCATTTTCTTTACTGTTCATATTTACAGATCTATTCCAGAAAATGTGAAACATCTTTCAAAATTTGTCAATGATTTCTTCATAGACCTTCCTTCTTTAACGATCGTCTGCATGAGTATGCTTGGAGGTGGCTACGGAGACATAATCATGGAATTGCTTCACCTACCTTCATCTTTTCCAGCTTGGTTGCTTGTCACACGTTTTTTTCAATGAAAAGGCCTGTTGTTATGCTTTTACCTGTCGACACAATTGTTGAAGGTACTTTAACGACCTACTTTTACGAGAAAGAGAAAAAGATCGGATACTATATGTTCTTTCACAGTCTAAATCAATTTTCTGTTGTGAAAAACAGAAAATAATGATGAAATTGATGATGCTGCGGCCTTTATTGATACAAAGATAGGTAAAAAATGGGTATGCCCATGGGGCTACTCATTGATTGATAATGTGATTCCTCAGTTCAAGTCAATACTAGAAGAAAATTACTTGTCAAGCTCCAACCCAGGTTTCGAGAACACGAAAGAAAATAGGATTCTTTGGTGGACACGAAGAACTAGGCTGAATGACCGCCTTGATGTATTATTAAAGTAAGGTTCATCGTAAGACTGCTAATGTTTCAGCCTTTCTTTTTTGTGTATGCTATTTCTCTTGTCTGCAATACAGAAGCGTTATTTTTTTGAGAAGATTGTTGTCATTTGTTCTTGCAGGAATCTTGAGTATTTATGGTTAGGTCCTTGGAGATGTCTTCTTTTAGGGGAGCGATTGGATGATGGGCATTTAGACGGAGAACTTGATCGTTTGTTGGTCATGCTCAAGGATAAATATGATTTTGATGCTCATGAGCAACTTCTAAATATCATACTAAGTGGGGACCTAACTCCATCACAAAGGGAAGAATGTGTTTCTCAGTTCCTTTTGTATAGAGGATACTTTGGCTCAGGTGGATCTGTTGGGGAGAAAAGATGGGGACTTTTTTCATCTTTCTCTATGGGAGTCGAGGATGAGTGTGAATTTTTGCGGCAGCCTTTTCTTGATGCCATCTCCAAGGTGGAAGTCAAAGTAACTGATAGACACCCTGTTGTCCTGGTAATGGAGGCTGGCATACAGGTAAGAATGGTGTGTGTTGTATTAACCTTTTGTATGGGACATAAAGAATTGCATGTCACTATTTGAAGTGTTCATTGGTCTTTCTTCAGATGCTTCCATGGGAAAGCTTACCTGTGATGAGGCCGCAAGAAGTATACCGTATGCCGTCTGTTGGAAGTATCCATGTGTTGCTTAAACAGCCAATGATTTTAGGATTTTCCAATACTTATCCTTCGGTTGACCCCTCAAATGCTTACTTTTTGCTAAATCCTAGCGGTGATCTTAACTACACCCAACTTGAATTTGAGGAATGGTTCAAAAGCCAAAAGTGGGAGGTAAGTTTTTGCATGCTCTTATATTCTTGAGTGATGGGAAGCACCAAGTTTGTTAATGGATGGAAGCGTTTACACAATTCTAGAACTGCCATAATCCTGTCTGTCTAATTCAGCTCTGTTTTTCCGTTCAGTAACTTCCACATGAGATTAACAAAGTAGGATATAAATGATCAACAAGTTAGAGAATTATAAAATTGGAAGAATGTTGGTAATGTGTCAAAACTTTTTGTCTGGAATTATAAAACATCTCATTACATTTAGAATAATTGCCCTAATTAGATTGGGCTGGTGCGTGATATCTATGTCATTGATGTTTGCTTTTACTTTCAAATTGATGCTGTAGAAGAAAAAAAAGGGCAATTTCTATTGTGTAAGATTTCTTTCCCAAAATGATAAAGACATGAAGTTCTCACGTTGTATCATCTCTTTTTACTGTATGAAAGCCATAAGCCAAGATATGAGATATTTCTATATGGTTGATCATCTCTGTGTTGGGAGCTATTATCAACTGATCTCTAGAAAATGTTTGTCTTTGTTTCAAGGAAGATTATGAAACTAGATAAATCTTAGATTTCTTTTTGATGTTCTTTTATTTCATTGTTCATCATTTTAGGGAAGTAGACAATCGCCCACTACCACCCTTTAGTGTAATTATCCCTTTTGTTTAAGAAAAGTATCACTTATTTCCTTATATTTCGGCAGGGAATAGTTGGCAATATTCCTACCAGTGAAGAACTTGCGGCTGCCTTGGAGAGTCGTGACCTGTTTATATACTTTGGTCACGGAAGTGGTTTGTATTTAAGGATATGTTTTTCCTTCGATGTTGTATCTAGTAAATTATTTAATGGGATACTTTTTTTGTGTTTGTTCAGGAAATCAATATATATCTGGGCAAAAGATACAAATGCTTGAGCGTTGTGCCGCAACTTTTCTAATGGGCTGCAGTAGTGGGAGCTTAATGGTTAATGGGACATATGCTCCACTGGGTGCTCCGATATTCTATCTCTTGGCTGGATCTCCTGCTACAGTCTCCAACCTCTGGGATGTTACCGACAGGGATATTGATCGCTTTGGAAAAGTCATGGTTGATTCTTGGTTGCAGGAAACAACCAGAACAAAGGGTGTTTGTGAGAGCTGTAATCACGTAATAACCGAGTTGGAATCGTTAACCATTGCAAATAAGAGAAACTGCAGTGTGGCAAAGACTAGGAGGAAGGCATCGAAAGGGAAAAAGGGCCAGGACTCCGAGAAATGCACATGTAAAGAGAATTCCAAGAGTGCGAGTCTGGCTTCCTTCATGGCCAAAGCAAGAGATGCATGTACATTACCATTCTTGGTAGGAGCATCACCTGTTTGTTACGGTGTGCCAACAATGATTAGAAGAAAGAATTTGTAGTGTAGACTTCAAACGGGTATTTTTTAATAGATACTAAATTAAATTCCCACTTTGGATTGTCAACCCTTTCTTTTGTGTGGTTGAACCTTTTACTTTGGGGTATTTTTTCTACAGATTGAATTGAAAGTAGAACTTTGATCTCATCAATCCTTGGTGGACTAATGCATGTACAGAAGCGTTTCCAGGTGTGTTTGCCTCGGTCCAACTTAAAAGTTATATTCCTTCTCTTTTTCTGTAATTGCATCCATTGTATTCTAAAATCTTTAGATGTGTGTAATCCTGTACCTTTGGCAATTTTGTATATATTAATGCACATTTGATTTGGTAAACGTTCTCCATTGGACATTGATATTTGACATATTTGGGTTAAATTAAATGAAGAAAAAATAAATATATTTTTTGGACTGTATTGCATTTGTGGATTATTCCATCTAGAACATTTAATATATTGGTTAGAATTTTGAAAAGTGGCTCTTGAGCAACACACTGCTATGGCTGCAAGTTTAAAGAGTCCATGTGGATAAAGTCATCATCCATCGAAGGCCACTTCAACTTTAAGGTTGAGTTGATGCTTTAGATGGTTTTGTTTGGTGCTGAACCTTGTTGGTATTTTTGCCTAGAAATACTCATGCATTCTCATCTTTTTTTTTTTTTCTTGAGATTAGAATAGTTCTTACAATGCCTCTCTTGTTGTTTATAAGTACTGTTATTTTATTTAGCTTGTCCCAATGAGTAAACCATAGATCTTGAATTTTGTTGTTAAGTATGATTTTTTTCATCTTTCTTCAGCTTATGACCTATGAGGCGGATGGAAGTACTTCCAAAATTGAGGAAGAAGTTTTTTGCTCAATGCGTTATAAATTGTAAAATATCAGGAGGAATAATTAATGAGCTTTTTGATAATCGCTGCGAAGTAGTGGGCATATAATTCTTTTTTGTTTTATAATAAAAATTTTGATCTACTAAAGGGCGAGTAATTTTGTTTTTTTGTGGTTCAACTTTTAAATAATTGAAGTTAGTGTTAATGTATTTTTTTCCCACTTCGTCCCATGGTAGACTATATTAAAACTTAATTCAAGATTGTTCATTTTCTTTTTTATCATCTTTATTAATATTTTTGTGGCCTATTTTGTTCCTTTTTAATAGAATGACAAAAGTGCACACATATTTCTTCACAACAGCATTTAGGGATGCCTTCGTAAAAACGTGAACCAACGGTAACTACATTTTCTCATTTTCTTTATTATGACTTATAATTGTACACTTGTGGTATTGTTTGGGTTTGATTTTTAAGGGTTTTATTAGGCATTGATCTCAATTTGCGTTTTTTGACAACTATTTTGTCAATATAGCTACCATTAGTAGTCTTGTGTGCTAGCGCGTGGAGGATAATAGTTCGATAGAAGACACCTTACAGTTTAGCCATAATTAATTTATCATGAAGTATTCTTTCTGGATGTAACTTTTCGTTTTAATTATCCAATTGCAATCCATATGTTACATTCTCATCAACATCCGTATTTGTAATAATCATAGAGCCAAGATATTTAAATAAAAAAATGTTTTAGAAACTTTCTCCACCGACGCTCTTTACCCGCATTGCCAAGTGATAGACATTGATAAAACCAAATGAATCTCACTTAGAGATTTAATTGGCTATCATGGTGATCCCACCTTTCAACGTATGTGAAAGGATGTTGGTTTTCAAAATAGCATGATTCTATTTAAATGGATAAAATGGTCTTTTCCTCTTGTGGTTATGCTAAATTCGCAATATTTGGTTAGCATAAAACTAGTAAAAATGACATAAAAATCTTAAATAAGTGAACCTTTTTGAAAGTAGTATATATGTTCAAAATAATTAAGATTATAATTAATAACTTCTCCCATGTGTAAAACAAATTTTACTTTTTTCTTTTTTTAAGAGATAAAAAAAAGACAGAAAAATTGGTTGCACGTTGGAAAATATATAGGTAATCATATAGGTAACCCACTTTTTGCGCCTACGTAAATATAATCTTATTTTATCTTTATTTAAAATAATAAATAAAAAAATAATTTTTATATAAATGAAATAATTAGAACTATTTTTTAAAAGTTAGCTATTTTAAATTTTTATATTTTTTAAATTATTTTCTTGTCAACGAAACAAACCACGGTGCTTATCAAGGTCCTTGTTGAGATCAATTAATTTACGTATGATAGGCATCTGAGCTCCTTAATTGTTATAGGTAAGAATCAATTAAGTTTCCCTTATTTTATTTATTTTAGCTTTCATTATCATCCTCGGGTCTTTCTCCTCCTTGTACCTTCTACCAGCTCTTCCCCATTTCAATCGTTTCTGGACCCATTTCTTTTTGCTTTTATATATATGTATATATATATATAGGGGTTGGGTAACTTGGGGGCGGCCCCAGGAAATTTTCCTAGGGTTGCCCCAAATCTGGACCGTCCGAACATAAGGACGGTCTAGATTTCTTCTTTTCAAAACCCTAACCCCTCCCCACCTCCCATGCACTGCTGCCGCTGTCGTGCGACCCTGCCCTTGCTGCCACCGTCGCTCGCTGCCGTCCGCGGGCGTGGCGCGGCAAGGAGGAACGGCGGCGGCGCATCGACAACGAGCTCGACATGCCGCCGCCGTTCCTCGTCGCCGTGCCCACGCCCGCGGACGGTGGCGCGAGGGTCCCTAGCATGGGGGCACGAGGAGACGGCGGCGAGCGACAGTGGCGGCGGGGGTGGGGTCGCGCGGTAACGCGGCGACAACGGGTCCAACGCGCCGTCGCTGTTCCTCCTTGCCGCGCCCACGCCTGCGGATGGCGGCGAGCGACAGTGGCGACGGTGAGCGACGGTGGCGGCGAGGGTCGTGCGGCGGCGGCGATAGCGGCCCAGCGGCGGCGGCGCATGGGAGGAGGGGAGGGGTTAGGGTTTTGAGAAGAAGAAATCTGGACCGTCCTTATGATCAGACGGTCCAGATTTAGAGGCGACCCCAGGAAAATTTTCCTGGGGTCGCCCCAGATTACCCAACCCCATATGGGTATATATATATATATATATATATAAATATCATTCATTAAAAACGAAGATTCATGAGTTCACATCATAATGCACTGCACGCGAATGAAGGATGACCTACCCTTCACTTACACTATGCCAAGAATCAAATCCGTCGCTAGGAGCCAAAGTTAATCAAGAAATAATATTATAACAATTTAGATTTTCGCATTTTTGAATTCCATTTTTCTTAATTGAAAATATATTAATGAGTATTTATATTTGTATTCATAAGAAATCAGATTTCAAGTCGTAAATCATCATCTCATTACTAATAATAAGAAATACAAGATTCTCAAAGCTGGTCTTCATGGAACGTATTTAACTTACTGACCACAAATTTGATATGGAAGACAAATACTAACATAGTATTTCATACTTGGCATGTTT
Organism: Piper betle; assembly: GCA_033002965.1. Taxonomy (NCBI): domain Eukaryota; kingdom Viridiplantae; phylum Streptophyta; class Magnoliopsida; order Piperales; family Piperaceae; genus Piper; species Piper betle. The sequence continues at coordinate 16,701 of JAURVB010014565.1, read as the reverse complement.
TCACTTTCATAGAAGATTTAATTGTAGCCAGCCCGCAAGAAGTGGAACAATCTCAAATTTCTGGGACTTCCTAACTAGCTTGATGAGGATTAGTCTCACTGTTAATTTCAATTAGAAATTGGAAATAAGGGGACCGCATGTCCTGTGAGGATGGTGAAGATGTAAAAGAGACACCGGTGAAATTCCAACTCTTGAATTCAGTGACAGTCTAGATCTTTCACAATTGGATGATTCCTAACATCTCCTTCTTTGGACAAATGAAAGGGAAGATGTTGCCCGTGACAAAAGGCCAAATTTCTATTAATCTATAAGAAGTGCAAGAGTTTCGGGCTATGTAGGTTGAAGAGAATAGGAAGAGATTTTACCATTAAAATATTTTGATGGCACTGCTGATGTTTCTTCTAGTGAACTTTATATTCACAGGGAAAATTATTGTGGCAATTTATAATTTCTCCTTGTTTGGCGTTTCTTCGCACACATATGTATATATTTTTTGTTGTGCCAAGACAATAATGTTAGTTTTTTATTTGATTATTTAGTGTAATTAGGCGTTAAGATCATTGATTTTCTCGTCTAGTATGGATAATTGAGATGACATCTAATTGATACCCGATGTCTTCATTGCAAAGGGCTATTTATTCAACACAAATATAACCTTCATCCATTAAAAAAATTACAATAAATCTTATTAATATAAATTTCAAAAGAAAGAATATTTCTATATACATCACAAACAATAGATGTGTAGATCATGAATCTAGCGCATAGAGTTGATGCAAAAGTAAAATAAGAATAAAAACAAATTATATTTCGATGTCATTCAACTCATCCACACCCAAGGATTGCTGCTATTCCAAATATGTTCGCTAAGTGCTCAAAAAAAGTTAGTGAATAGCATATGTAAGTATAGTGACGTGTTTATAAGTGTGACTATGTGTCAGTGATAGGATACGTAACAATATTGGTACGTTGGCTCGTTGAGAAAGCGTTGTTGGAATTTGGTCTTTTGTTTGTTTGTTTGTTGAAAAAGGGTTGTTGGAATTTCATGGGAGGAGAGACGAAGTTTGGATACAAACCTCTCCGGCGCTGTTGAAATCTCAGTTGCAAGCACCGGTTGTCTCGACCAACGATACGAACTTAAGTGCCCACAGTTTAATTGATACATTAAATCTACTAATTTTGTTAATAAGTAGTCGGCACCTCTTTTATCCTATCCGTGTTATTGGTTTCTTTGCACACAGTTTAATTGATTCATTTAATTTCTGTACATTAATATTCTTGTAAATTCATGACCTCTTGCCGTTACCCCATAATGATTATTCTTGATTATATTATTATTATCATCAAATTTGTTTTACTTAATTATGATACTTTAAATCTTCCTATACTAGTTAGTTGTATATTGATAATCTTTAATTGCCATTAAGAATAATTTTGTTTTGCTTTTTAATCAATGTATTGAAAATATTGGTGTGTATTAGTATTATTTAAATTCCCCTTATTTCCCCATATTAGTTACTTTTAGATTGTTAATATTTGATTACGTCATTTATATTAATTTTGTTTTGTATTTTAAGTAGTGAACTAAATCTATTATTGTGTATTAATATTATGAAAACTCCCTTTACTTCCTTATATTGGTTAGTTGTAGATTAATGATTTTAATTATGTTATTTATATTAATTTGCTTTACATTTTAAGCAATGCATTAAATATATTGTTTTTTCATTAGTATTTATATACACTCTCTTTCCTAGTTAGTTATAGATTGATGATCTTTGATTGTAATTAATAATAATCTTGTTTTATTTTAATCAATGTATTAAAACTATTGTTGTGCATTAGTATTATATAAACTCTCCTTAATTAGTTAGTTTTAGATTGATTATCTTTGATTATGTCATTTATATTATATTTTGTTTTGCATTTTAATTAGTGCATTATGCATTAGTATTATGAAAATTGTCCTTAATTCTCCATATTAGTTAGTTTTATATTGATAATAATTTTGTTTTACTTTTAATCAATGCATTACAATGTTAGTATTATGTAAACTCTTTTACTTCCTTATATTAGTTAGTTTTAGATTGTTGATCTTTGATTATGTTATTATATTAATTTTGTTTTGAATTTTAATAAGTGTATTAAATCTATTGTTGTGTATTTTAGTGTTATTAAAACTCTTATTACTTCCCCATATTGGTTAATTATATATTGATGATCTTGATTATGTTATTTATATTGATTTTGTTTTGCATTTTAATCAATGCATTAAATTTATTATTTGTGCATTCGTATTATGTAAACTCCTCTTACTTCCCTTATATTAGTTAGTTGTATATTGATATATTTGATTGTCATTAATAATAATTTTATTTTACTTTTAATTAATGCATTAAAATTATTGTTGTACATGAGTATTATATAAACTCTTCTTACTGCTTTATATTAGTTAGTTTTAAATCGATAATTTTTTATTATGTCATTTATATTAATTTTGTTTTTGCATTTTAATTAGTGCATTAAATTTATTTTTGTGGATTAAGATTATGAAAACTCCCCTTAATTGTAGATTGATGATCTTGATTATGTTGTTTATATTAATTTTGTTTTGCATTTTAATTAATACATTAAATTGATTGTTTGTGTATTAGTATTATGTACACACCCCTACTTCCCTACTTCCCTTCCATTAAACCTATTTTTGTGCATTAGTATTATGTAAAGTCCATTTACTTTTTAATATTAGTTAATTTGAGATTGATGATCTTTGACTATGTTATTTATATTTTTGCTTTGCTTTTAATTATTCCATTGTTTTAACCATAATTGATTTACGATGATATTAATTTCTGGATTTTACACATGCATGCAGTCAAATGTGAGATTTACACATCAATAACAAAAAGCTATGAAGCTTTTAATTCAGACTTTCCTCAACATAGAGATAGGCTTGGCATAGTGAAGTTGCATCTTTACAACATATTGTTGTCGGAGATGTGGTTGAATCGCGCACCACCAGAAAGGTTCAATCCAACAGACATGGGGATTTCCCTCGGACACACAGGGTGACGAGTGACGCTCGATGTGGAACTTACTGTTGATAAGGTGGAAAATGACAAAGGAGGCCTCTCACTGCACATTCTAGAAACCAACATATGCAAAAACCTTTATATCAACTTTGAGTAGCAACCAGTGTTGCAGAAATCGGCCGATTCCGTGCGGAATCGGCCGATTTAAATCGGATCGGCGTCGCGCCGATCCGATTTCGGGGCCGAATCGGGCGGCCCCGAATCGGCCCCGGAATCGGCTGAGTTCGGCCGATTCCGACCGATTTAAATCGGAATCGGAATCGGCCGATTTAAATCGGAATCGGTTTTTTAAGAAATTACCAAAATACCCTAGGTATGATTTTTATTAAATTATTTAAGCATGGGTAAAATGGTAATTTGGATTTTAAAAACCTAAAATCAAACCCGCTCCCCTGACACCGCCGCCGCTCGTCCGCCCGCCGCCGCCCGGTTTCCGCCTCCGCCGTGCGGCCCCGACTCCGCGCTCGCCGCCGACCGGGCTGCCGACCTCGCCGCCGACCTCGCAACGTCGCCGCCCACCCGTGGCCGGACCGAATCGGGCACGCACGAATCGCCGCCGACTCCGCCGCCGGCTCCGGGCCGCCGACGGTTCGTCCGGCCGGGCTGCCGACATCGACCGGGCTGCCGACATCCTCCGACATCGCCGCCGCGAGACTCGCCGCCGACCGGGCCGCCGGTGGCGGCGGGGGGTAAAAATCGCACGGTGGCATTCTTGTAATTAAAAGTTGACTCGAGTCTAACTCGAGTCAAAAATAATAATTAATTCGAAATAATTTAAAAAATCTTAAAAAATATTTAAAAATATCAAAAACTATAATACACAGAATAATATCAAAATAACATCAATACTTAATTTTAATATATTTATATTATAAATTGTCAAATTATTATATATAACTGATTAAATTAATTTGGACCGATTCAACTGAACCGATTCATGGCCGATTCAGACCGATTCCGATTCCGATTCCGATTCACTGGAAAACCGATTCCGATTCCGATTCCGATTTATGCAACCATGGTAGCAACACGCCACCGAAGACTGCGTGCTGTGTACCGTTGTGCTCATCAAGTGTCTATGGGATTCTGTAGCCCTGAGCCTCATCAAACGTGCTTGTAGAACAACAAAGCATGCCGATCTGAACGTGGTTTTGATGCAAAAAGACTTGGCACACATCTTTCTGGTTTGCAACAACGCCACCCTGGAGTGCTCCCAATCCTCAAGCACTTCGACGACCACAAGAAGGCTTTGTTAGATGTTGGACATAAATATATATATTTAAGATTGACCTAAACTCAATTAATCTATTAAAGTTAAGTATTTATAGGCCGTAAATAACGGTGTGAAATTCAATGTGTAGGTACCATTTTTATAATTTCTCTTTTATAATGGGTTAAATTAAAATTATGAAACTAAAACTATAAGTAAGGAGGTTATAGTCCCTGAATTCAGATCTAGTAATGAATACTTTGGTCTTAAAAACTAGTAATAAATTTAGAAGATCAAAACCTAAGGAGGTAAAAAATCAATTTTTTTTTATGGATTCAGGTATACTTTTGTTGTCATATTCTATTTAATTGACGATTTGATATGATGAAGATTAAGGTTTTATATAAATGGTTTATCATTTGTAAAATTTGGTTAAACTTCAAGTTTTATTATTAAGTTAAGTTATAAAGTTCTAATAAGCGGCATGAGAGCCAACTTCATATTAGATTATTGAGAATTAAGTTGATTTGTCTTTAATCTAAAGATTAAGAATACTAGTTTGTAAGAAGGAATAAATTAATATGGTCTTAACTCATTGGGAGTTTTCAAAAATTCAGTACTAATTATTATCTTTGGGATATTTATTCCCAAATTAAAGTCTTCTTTTGGTAAAATATCAAGTGAGGAAAATAAAATTACAAAAGGTTATAATTTTAGAAATTTTTAAATAAAAGTATTTTTATATCCTTTTCAGTTTTATGAGATTATTAAATTTAAATTATGGTTCAGTTATAATTAATATTTTAAAATTTATTAAGGATTACAATATGTTACCAAAGTAGCCTTTTTTATGAAAATTAATTTATTTTTAATATTAAAATTGTTATGTGTATTTAATTCATATGAATATTAATCGGACAAAGGAAGCTTAATATTTGACAGAATTATATATTATTTATGGTAATAAATATGAGATAATTATTAAGATTTTATGTGGATAATAAATTGGCCCAAATGAAGGTTTATTATCTGACAGGATTTATTGTCCATATTTGATTACTGCATTTAGATTTATTTGTGGTAATAAATATAAGATAATTATTAAGATTTTATGTAGATAATAAATTGGCCCCAAAAAAGATTTATTAAATGACAGGATTTATTGTTTATATTTAATTATTATTCATTTGTGATAATAAATATGAGATAATTATCAAGCTTTTATATAGATAATAAATCGGCCCAAATGAAGGTTTATTATTTGACAAAATTTATTGTCCATATTTGATTACTGTATTTAGATTTATTTGTGATAATAAATATAAGATAATTATCAAGTTTTTATTTGTGATAATAAATATATGATAATTATCAAGCTTCTATGTGGATAATCAATTGGCCTAAAGAAGGTTTATTATTTGACAGGATTTATTGTCTATATTTGATTATTGCAATGAGAGTACCACTTATAAATTAATATTCTTGTCCAAAGAGCTAAATATTAATGTTATGCTAGGTATTTGATGATATAATTAACCATTGTTTGAATTATTAATCTTATTGGGTGCATGTTGTATGTTATGCTAGGTATTTGATGATAGGATTAACCATTGTTTGAATTATTAATCTTATTGGGTGCATGTTATTTTGTTTTATTTTTTGCTTAATCAATCTGCTTATATGATTTCTGCAAACATCAATTCAGTTCCAATGCTAAAAGATAATTAAGGGAAGATGGAAGTTATATGAGTAAATTGAAGACATGAATAAAAGAATGATGCAAATTAGATTTAAGGGAAGATGTTGAAAAGTAAGTCTAATTAGGCTTACAGGAGGATGTTGGAATTAAGCCGAATTTTGATATGGTTAAAGAACCATTTTGGTAAATTTAGAATCTAATGAATAGAATATTAAGAGGTAATATTAAATGTGGAAGTGGATAGGTGAGATGGACTTAAAATGTGTGTGTGTGTATATATATATATATATTGTTTTCATGTTAAATTGAGACTCATAGGATAAACACCCTAGTGAATTCACTAGTAGGTGTCATTGTATTTAATATATATTTAATGAAATTTTTTCTCAAATAAAATAGTCATATTAACCTCATATTTATATTTTGTAATTATCAAACTCTTTAGTTTTTATCTTTTACCTTAACAAGTGGAAGCAGAGCCACCAACTCATTGGCTCTCACACCTCCTCTGTTAAAAAAAGAAGATCAATAAGTGGTGCAGACGTTTGTTAAAATCTGAAGATACAAGCCCACTAGAGGCACATACGTTTGTTAAAGCCCAATAAATGACAAAGAAGATCTAGTTTACCAACGCCCTAGACCCACTTGCTAAGTCCTTAACCGCCTTGAAGTGCGGGAGAATATAGAGAATAATCCCATATACTAAAATAGATATGAGTTATGATCTTGATAAATGCTAAGAGATGGGTAGCCTTACGATTAGTGATGGTCATCTTAGCTTGTCGAACTATATTATTGGTTATGAGATTTATGGGTTGGGTAAGAGGGGAGGGGTTTAATACCTTGCGAGAGTGGTTGTATAAGATTGGTATTGTAAGTGTGGGGTGAAGGGGGGCTTAAATAAAATAAAAAGTGACCATCAGATTTAGGCTCTTAGTTTAACACTTTTAATTCCAAAAAATTAATAGCTTATCCAAATTGTACACATGCCCACAATTTTTTACTCTTATCTTATTTAATGCCAGCTCGGCTTTTAAAGTTGTTTGACCATTTATTACTAATTAGGCGAGATGTCATGTCATATGTGGCCTAACTAACTTTAACATTATCAATAGGATCCATATTGATTAATGAATGATTATAATGATGTAACATTGTTTGTGCAAAATTATGGTCGTGGAGTCTTTCACACAAACTTGAGAAAAAGGGCTTGTTAAGGGCTTATGCAATACAAAATTAAAGATAGGAGTTAAACTAAGATGGCCTTGCTTTTGAAACAAATTTTTATTAACTATAAAACTACTAAATATAAAATTGCAGAATGAATCTTATAAATTATAGCCTTATTATGTAGAAAAAACAACTAAAACCCTCAAAGATAATTCTTCTACTCTAGTAACAACCTTCACATGTTCCAAGATGAAGTACTGGATGTCTTTTGTAGACAAACAAGAGGATGGATAGCTTTAAATGAATTAGCTCGAAGTATTATAGTCGGATACTTAGACATACGACTAATGATAATTGGATAAAGAATGAGGCTAGATCGTTTACGGAAGTGAGCCGAGTCGAATCACCGGAGTAAGTTGAACCGTTGAAGCCAAATCGTTGAGGCGAGCCGCATTCTTGAGGTGAGTTGAATCTAAACCATTTCGGTGAGTTGAACTGTTGGGGCGAGCTGAACTGTTGGGGCGAGCTGAACCATTGAAGCGAGCCAAAGTATTGAGGTAAGCCAAACCCGAGCTCTACCCTCCTACACAAAAAGGGTTTAAAGCTTTAAACTCGCTAAGTGTTCGAATTTAAATACTTACGGAGAAACCTTATTGGCTTGCTTTTAAATTTATCAGAACTTTAACTTCATTATAGAACTACCAATATGCGAAGAAAATTGAAAATGAGAGACTCAAGTTATAGAAAATAAGGAGATGGTTAATTATCGGGGGGGGGGGGGTTTACCCATAAATAATAATTTTTGATTGGTTGAGAATTGTGATGGGTCTTTAGGTACGCGTGGGTGAATGCTTTACCGTATTACACCTCTGATAGTCGGTTGGTGATATCCTAATTGTTAACTACTCCAAGCTTCAGACACATGGCCCGTAAAAACGTTAACCATGTCTAAATTAATTAATTTCTGAGCTTATTAATTCAATTAAGCCCCAAATAAAATATCGTTTGGACATGAATTTAATAAATTTATATATACATACAAATATCTTAAAAATCGATTATATTTTAAAGATAATATCTAATTAAATGAAAAAACAGATTACAATAATTTGATTAATTTTTATATTTTTAATATATTTTAATTGGCTTAACTTCTCTTACTCAATCTTTTACTAACAAAACTAGATAAATTAGATTGTCGTGTTGTCTATCTTTCTAGTAGAAATGCATGTATATTGGTATCGTGATAATACTTCGCGTATATATTATAAAGGAGGTATTGGATTTATTAAATTATTATAATAATACTCTTAATAGGTAAATTAAATTTAAATATGAAAATAAAGTAAATGATTACCAACGATGATAACCAATCCACCTTCTCCTCGTATCAATCTGTCCTCAATTTTTTGTAAAAAGAGAGACTTTTTGGGGAATATAACTCTTGACACTTATTAGTAATATAATTTGTGAATTTAAAGTAATTGTCTAATGATCTTACTTTGACTAAATGCTAAATTAAAATATATAATTTTATATTGATTTCGGGAACTGTAATCTTGTATTATGATTGTGATGTGAATTAGATTTACAAGTAAATCTAATCTATTATGAATTTTATTAATCCTACAATGGTATCAGTTTTAGCCATTGTTTGATTTCTCCGTTTCAATTTGATTTGCATTTTTTATATGCATTGTGTATATTAATGTGAGAAATCAATATTAAGCATTGTTTTACACTAATTCTGTGATTATACTTAATCATATGTGCTTAATTTAGAATGTGTTAGACAATATGTGGCCAATCACAATCGTCGGCCATGGCTGGACTCGCTGGCGATAATGAAAACTAGTTGGCAATGACAAACAGTCGCTAGAAATTGAAACACTATGTATTTGTTCACCCACGAACCAAATAGGACATGATCTTGGTGACCAAATCATTCACTAATCTACTTAATTTGATGAAGCTGACCCGAATTTAACTTCAGTGTCTTAAAATAGTGATGCAACCATACAATACATGGATGGGATGATTAGGTTGTAGCGTTATTCTAAATAAAAGCTATGATATACAATTATATTCAAAACAAAACAAACACATGAAAAGTTAAAAAAATAACTATTTTAAAAATAAAATGGACAAAATCTCTCCTAAAATAAGGGCCACCCTCTCAATAACAAACATTATATATGGATAACAATAGAAATAACAAGCAAAGCAAAAACATGTTCTTCTCACAACATTTCCATTATCATCATTTTCCTTCATCAGAATTGAGTTTGGACTCTATTGCTCAGCCTGTTCAATTCTAGTCACAATTTTAATCACATGTGAAACATTTTAGGGTTTTCTCACAACAATCCTACAATAAAACATTCAAGCATTTAATTCACAACTATTCACACTGGTGCATCATACAACAATTTCTATTTTATTCGACAGGTATATGTGTGCATACTACATGACTGCTCCTTTACAATCCTAACAGTGCTCAATCATCTACATTTTCACATACATATATAATACCAAAAATGTCACTAACAAGTATTACTGCTCTAGAAATAATTAATAATCAAACTGTCATAGAAGAGCTGGCTCTCTTGTTAAATAAAATCATTCTTATACTTCTTCATATAATCTCTCATAAGGGCGTTAATTAGGAGCCGTCAGCCTCGAAAAATTTTAAAACTATCCCTTACGTGAAAAACAATTATCCTTCATCCCTCTACATCCTCCACATCACTCATAGATCTGAACACAAAGACTGTATACTCTTAGGCAATTCATTTTTTATTTACTTAATTAGTTATTTAGCATTCATTTTAATACCATACAATCACCCAATTCATTTTTTATTTACGATAAAAATATTTAACACACCAATCAATCAATCCTAGCATGTTGTGCTATTAATTATCACTTTTAAGTAATTAAGTTGAAGTTAATTATACCTTGCGTCGTTGACAATCAACGATAGCTATGGTTTGTTGCATGACTCAAGACTCAAATTTGGCACCTAATGGCTTCCGAAGTTCGATTGGGTTCAATTGCATGACTTTGGTTGAAGATTTGGCAAATTTCAGCGAATCTGATTTTTCGGTAGTTTCTGGCAGCTTTCTTGCAATTTTCTGACGATTTTTCTATGACTTTTCAGCCAGCCAATCAAAGCTATGGGTCGACACTGGCTCGGCGAGCTCAACCCAATGGTGGTAGTGGTGGTGAGGGCAGCAACAATGGCGATGAACGCCAGCAGCGGCAACGAGTCTCCTAGGGTCGGTAGGCTTGTTCGATCGGCCCTTGGCCAACTTTGGGGGCAGCGTTGAGTGTGGGGGAAAGCTTGGCTAGGTCGAGAAGGAGGCATCAGCGACACAGCGGCGGTGGAGTGGCGCGGATAGGGGTGAATTGGCTCCAAGACAGGTTGCGACCGGGAATGCTCGAGACAGCACAGTGACGACTTAGCGAAGGTAGGCAGCGTCAATCAGCGGTGGTGTGATGGCCAGAGGCAGCGTTGAGGGTAAGGACAGGGGCATTGTTGAGGGTTAGGGGAGAAGAAAGGTCAAGGTAAGGTCTCGGGGCAATTTGGTAAATAAAAGTTGGCTCGACTCTGACTCAAGTTAAAAATAATAACTAACTTGTAACAAATCGTAAAAAAATCCAAAAAATAGGGGGAAATTTCATAAAATATAATACACACCACAACATCAAAATGACATGTTCTATAACTAAACCCACCAAAACTATTCTATAACACGTTCTAATGCGTTATTCGGCCAAAAAATAATTCTATAATCTAATACATTAAAAAAATAAGTGCATGATGTCATATACTTTGATAACTCATTTCTCATCATCCTTTTTACGTTAACATCATATGCTTTGCTACATTTGACTTCATCACTCGTAACTCTGACTCGAGTCATGGGTTTTACAACCTTCCCTCCATAGAAAAATTTCGTTCTCAAAATTTTAACCAAAGAAGTTTCAAACTCATCCATAATCTGAAAGAGGTAGTTTTTGGTAAAGTACCTGGTTGTGAAGCTAGTTGCTCGAACAACTCTAAGTATTGCTTCCTCATCTCATCTTCACATTCCCATGTAAATTCTTCAACTCTTCATCGAATCCATTGCACTCGTACTAGGGGAACTTCTTTTCTTTGAAGAATCTTCACTCGGTGATCCACAATCTGAACTGCATCTCTTGGATACGTTAGGTCTAGTTGTATCTCTTAGTCTAACTAACCCATTTGCATCTTTGGCCAATTCCTGCTGTGTTCCCTGTTCCAACCATTGTTTCAATTGTTGATCTGCTTCTTGTGCAACCCTGATTTGTTCCATCACACTTGGTCGAATGGTCAATCGTACCATTGTTCCAATCAATTGTCTCTGGCCTATAGTATACTGAGTCATTGACACTGGTGCCAATCCTGTGGAGCCTCGTATTGGCTTCCTACTCAAAGCATCTGCTACCACATTCGCTTTGCCATCGTAGTACGCTATGTTGATCTCATAATCTTATAACATCTCTAACCATCTTCTCTGTCTGCTATTCAAATCCTTCCGCATAAAGATATATTTCAGACTCTTGTGATTAGTCAAGAGCCTGAAAGATGTTCCATGAAGGTAGTGTCTCCATATTTAGGGAGCAAATATGACTGTTGCGAGTTCTACATCGTGTGTAAGATAGTTACACTTATGCACCTTGAATTGGCGAGATGCATAGGTCTATAACCTTATTCTTCTACATCAAAATACAACTTAAATCAATTCCTAAGGCATATGTGTAAACTAGAAAATCCTTGTGCCCCTTAGGCAATGTAAGGAAAAGCGCCGAAGCCAAGCCAATCTCTACTTTAGTATCCTAAAACTTTGCTCACATTTATCTGTCCATCTAAACCGTTCCTCCTTCCTAGTCAGCCATGTAAGAGGGGCAGTTATAGAAGAGAAATCTTGAATAAATAGTCTATATTATCCAGCTAGGCCTAGAAAACTCTGAACCTTTGTAGGTGTCTTCAACTGTTCCCATTCTACTACTGCTTCTATGTTGGCTGGATCTACTGAGATACTAGATGTTGAGATCCGAGAAAGTTCACTTCTAATAGTCAAAAACTACACTTCAAAAACTTCCCGTACAATCTATGCTCTCTGAGTGTCTGTAATACAATCTTCAGATGTTGCTCATGCTTTTCCCTAGAGGAAGAGTATACCAAAATGTCATCTACAAAGATGATCACCAATTGGTTCAAATATGGACTGAACACTCCGTTCATCAAGTCCATAAATATTACTAGAGCAATGGTTAATCTAAAGGGCATGACCAAAAACTTGTCGTAGTCATATCTGGTCATGAATGCAGTCTTCGGGATATCTTTTGCCCTAATCTTCAACTGGTAATATCCTGACCTCAAATCAATCTTCAAGAAGACAACTACTGAACTCAACTGATCAAATAGATCATCAATACGAGGATGAGGATATCTATTCTTAATAGTTGCATGGTTTAGGATCTTTTAATCGATACATAAACACATGCTTCCATTCTTCTTCCTCACGAATAACACTGGTGCACCCCATGGAGAGACACTCGATCTGATGAATCCTTGATCCAATAGTGTCTGCAACTATTCCCTGAGTTACTTGAGCTCAAGAGGTGCTATTATGTACGGAGCTCTAAAGATCAGTACTGTGCCTGACATCAATTCAATGGCAAGGTCTATTTCTCTATCTGGCGGCAATCAAGTAATCTCCTCCGGAAATGCATTAATGAATTCTCTAACCACTAGAATCTCCTCAATGCTCGTCTTGTCCCCTAAACCACTATGCTCAGCAAAAACTAATGCTGCCATTATTAGCTCACTGCCTCGTCTAGCTATCTCACTACATTTTGATAGGATATCCATCCTTGTTCTCTATCTTTGCCTTAACCTTGAAAGAAAAAGTGGCATCTTCTGTGGTGGAAAGTCACTGTCTTTCTTTGACAATCTATTATGGCTCATTGCTTGGATATCTAATTAATTCCAAATAATAATATATCAAATTCTTGTAGCATGAACAATATTAAATCATCTAAAGTTGTCACTGTTGAATCTCACTAGGGATATTATGCACACACTCGCCCATAGCTCTCACACTACCAGCAAGAATAGACACTAATAGTGAAAGTCCTAACTCTTCTATCTTACATCTAATTATACTTGTGTGCGTGTATGAAATAAATAAGTGCGTACAACCAGAATCAATAAGACTCGTGCAGATACAAAGCCTACTGAAAGCATACTTGTCATGATTGTTGTATCCTCAAGTACCTCTGTGTGACACCTCGAATTCAGCTCACTCACTAACCGAACCAGACCGTCACAGGTTTTGAGTGGATCTACTCTCGACATCTCAAGATGGAAGATACTGATCGTTATGCATGGATGAATGCACGAAACCCTAATATGCTACTACATGGATGACATGACAACCAATTTACATACCAAAATAATTACGATAAAAAAAACAATAAAAAGTCGTGAAATAAAACTGACAAAATTTCCCCTAAAAGTGCAATTAGGGGCCACTTTGTCAAATCAACATATATAAATAAATAGATCCAAATACATTCATTGCACTATATTTTTCACATACACATGTAATTCAGTCACATCAAACATTCTTGACATTTGGGTCTTGACCTACCTGCTCATTCTATTCACATTTCACTTTTATCATTCGACTTGCACACTAATATTTGTTTCAAATCATAATAGCACTATCCATTTCTATTTACCACAATCTTTATCATAAGTATTTCATTTTTCATTATAACATAACAAAATAATTAAAATAGTCAAAACTAACATTCGGTCGACACGCGTGCGTGTGTGTGCAAAGCAAGTCACTGCTCCTCCATCCAAGCTGGCGTATCTAGTATTTAATCCTCACCTACATATATATAAAGAAAAACGTCAATAACGAGTGTTACTAGTCCAAAAATATAAGTACATAGCAAACTAGCAAATAAGAACTGACTCTCATTTTGAAGAAAACCTTTATATCATCTTGTGAACACTCCTACGGGCATCTTCTAAGGAGCCACTGAGCTGTAGACTCGATAGCATCCTGAATTGACTGGTCTGATGCCTCTCTCGACATTTTCTCATTTTCCTGGCCCTTTGGCCAATATATCCTAACCCCTCTCATTTCCTTCATAATTCTCCTGACCTTAAACAAGAAAGTCGAGTGCTCTCAGACAATCGCCTTTAGTACCCTTTAAACCATAAGTTCAAACATGCGTTGTACGAAATAGTACCCGTAAACCTCTACGTTTCTCCGGGTGTGAGGAATTAAAAACGGGAGTTGTCAGGATACCTCAGGATTAGAACAACCTGCTTACTAATCTAGAGCCCGCTTTGACTGGCACGTGCACTCGCTCATGGTGCGTGTGAGTTTATTTTCCCATTTCTTGTTTCACTGAAAACTCGATAAAACTATTTATAGGTTTGGGAATGGATTTAAATAATATGCTCGAAGGTGAATGGAGTGGATCTTATTTTTGAAATCAAACTCGAGGGAATTCATCCTCAAGGGTAATTAATCCGAAAATCAAATGATTAAATGACCTGGGCTAAGTGGGATTCGATAAAATGCCACTTAACCCGTCCTGCAAGTAATAAAACAATACATAGTCGAATAGAGTGTAAAATAGGGAACAAGTACTAAATGGACCAGGTAGAAGCTCCAATTGTGTCCATGCACCTAGGCGGCGATCTCCTACTTCGTACCTACACATTAAACTAAAAGCTAATGCCTACTAACTGAATAATGCATCAAACATCCTATCGCATACACACACCATATCATACATCAATCACACATAAGTTTTCCTATGCTATGTTGTATTAGATTACGATAATTATTTAGTTTACCTAATCAGATTCTTAACATTCATTTTAATACACTTCATTCAAACAATTCATGTTATTATTTGTAATAAAAGTATCTAACACAACAATTCATCAATCCTAGCATGTCATACTAATAATCATCAATTTTAAATAATTAAACAAGAGGTAATTATACCTCGCATCGTCATCAATTGGTGACGACTAGGGTTTTGTCGTGTGTCTCAAGGCTCAAATTCGGCGCTCGTTAGCGTCCAAAGTTCGATCGGGTTCGACTGGATGAGCTTGGCGGAAGATCCGATGAATTCCAGTGAATCCAATTTTTTGGCGATTTCTGGCAGATTTCATACAGTTTTCGTCGATTTTTCAGCAATTTTTGGTGGTTTTCTGGCTACTATTGTAACGACCTGCCCGTTCCATGCCACTAGCCAAGTATAACTATATAAAACTAAGTATTTCATAAATTAATTTTCTATTAATTTTTAACATTTTAAATAAACTCATGACATAAAATTGTTTTTAAATTGTACAAATTAATTTCATACTCAAGGAATTAGTTAAAGTTCAAATTTTAAGTCATGCCATGAAATAAAATATAATATGAGTTTGAGAAAATCTAAGCCCCATGAAACGAACCAAAATCCCATTGCCATGCAAACATCTTCGAAGTATAATAATATATAAGAAAAAAATAATAGGCTAATAACAGAGTCCTCCAGCTATCCCAACTTTACCCATTCTTCCATAATACTCACACCTGAGGAGGCAATTCCGCATTAGTGATAACAACACTAAGTTATATAATTACAAGAAACAAGTCAATATATTCTATAATATCATTAATCGAGTCTTTTAGTGATCATGAGCCTATGCTGAGCTCCATTATGCCGAGAGGGGTGGCCACCCCATCTAGCTGCAATCCCATGTATGCGCACACATGTTATGTGGCCCACGGCCTGTAGTTATCGATATTTGCCATTGATTCCCCTTCTTGATATCACAAGTGCATAATGAGTCGTCTTGCGTCATTGCGCCCTATCACCCCTTTCGGCATGGGTGCAAGTATTTTATCTTTCAAGTAATTTTAAAGGTGCGGCCCCGTATCGGACTGAGTCAATTCTTTAACCCAGGTTGCGCTCGGTGCATGGTGGTCAAATCTGGCTCATGCTGATCAGCACTGGCAAAAAGGAATATACAATATTTCAAATATTTATACGGTCTTGGAAATTCAGATGAAGGTACCATAATTGCAATGAGAATCCTAATCTGGGAGTCACAAATAGTTTATATGCTAACACATATAATTCCTTAGTCTAATGCATGAAATGATATGATATGTAGCACTTAACTAAGTACATAAAAAAATAACAATAAAATATATCTCATAGCAATTAGTTAATCATTTAGTTAATTACTTATAAGTGAACAATGACAATTTAATATTTAATTAATTGACACAAGCTAATTTATATGGTCACACCAAATCATTAATCATTATCAGCAAAAATCAAAACATGCTAGCAACTACTTTGACTTGTAAGGAGTCAATATTTATCAACCCATAAATTGATAATTAATCATATATAATAAAGAATAAATTATTAAAACCAGTAAACCAATGATAATTCCTCAAATGATTAAA